>JAZHYW010040799.1:0-32418 GCA_037355805.1 Ixodes ricinus | reverse complement strand
AAAGTTGTTGCGATTATGCCGTTACCTGGGGCTGAAACAAATTCCCCTAGGCCCTACGTCCGACCCATACAATTTGCGTCGATTCTCAGACATTCCAACGTTCAAATCAAGCTAAGAGAATGCAAAAATTTCATGCTAAAAAACTATCAAAGTTCTGTCGATCCTCGAACACATCCGGGAATCCGAGCACCGGTACGGGGATATGGAGCTGATGCTGTCTCACAGGCGTTAATATCCAGATGATGCAGAGAGATCTTGCGGAAAAACGGTACGCAGTCTCTGTTCCTTCCTATTTTCACATTACACTTCCGTCAGCGAGCACGAAGAAGCCCGAAGTCGTCGGAAAGCAGCTGCACATCACGGCTACCGCGCACTGAACAAAATAGCATCCTCCAGCTCTTGGCGCTGCCATCTTACCGCTGACGTCACGGCTCTTGTGAGGTCACGGGACGAGTGGTCACTTTTGCGTACCTCACATGGCGGCAACCAGGGGGTGCCACTTCCGAACTGCCGGTTTATCACTCCTAAGCCCCTCTACCTCGTTGGTCTTTTACTACCACAGTGTTGAGAGCCTCCTTTTCTTTTTTTTATTATCTTTTTTCTTCCATGTGTATAATGGCAAAAAATGATGACGAAGATGAAGTGTAATACATCACAGAGATCAGAGTCAGCGCATTGTGAGTGTTCTTTCTTTGAGCGTTTGAAATTTATTTTTTTGTGTGCGTTTGTTTGCTTGCGCTGTGACGTGTTAGTATGGATTACCAACTCACCCAAGCTCAAGTATTGCTATTGTTGCTTCGTGGCTAGACAATCCGGAAGTAAGACTCGACTGCAGCGCTGCTAGTTCTCGTGACCGCCACTGAGCCTACGTCGCAAGCGGAGCTGTGAAACTGAGCTTGCTCCAGTAACGTTGACAGAAACTGTGGTATTGTTTAGTGGTAGAGCAGGCTTCTCGGAAATGGTCCGCGTTTTTGAGAAAAGCGAACGCAAACTCTTTCATCCAACGCGGCCTATATCTGACTGTCGAGAACTTTTGTTACGAGGAACAGTGACATCTTAGAGAGAGATTTGTCAGGAACCTCGGAGTGAATCACCATAAATCTTGAAAACGTTTTCTTTTGATATTTCGCAATGACTGTTCGTTCGGGACGTTCCCTCTTAAGGGCACGTCCAGAACTGGAAGTTTTGATTTAGGTTTTCGGGGTTTGCCATGAGAGGCTAATTTTGTTCAGAACTTGTGGTGCCGCCCACCATGGAGCCCAACAAAATAATAGATAACGGACCATAAGAAAAATAGCTCTTGCTGGAGACGTTATGCTATTAGCACTGCCCAGAAACGATACCCAAGTGTGGATCTCGACAAGGGTCTATCGCAACCCAAGGTTAGCCCTTGCTGCCAAAGAATATGAAAAGAAAGAAGAGAAATGAGGAGAATAAAAAGTAGGAGAAGACAAAGGTGAAAGAGGGAATGTGATAGTAGAAGTGGTGACTCAGTGAATCATTCTGCTCGGGGCGGCGCCAGGACGCCCGTTTACGAGAAGCGGCGGCCGAAGTGGTAGTATTTCCTCACCCGGGGTCCCGAAGGGTCCAAACCTTCCCCCGGCTAGACTCAACCACCAGGATGTCCTTTCCTCCAAACACGAGGAAGTCCTGCACAGCCAGACATGGGTGGGCGAACCAGCATTGCTCGGGGTCCGTGGTGACGCCACTCACCAAACACCTGCTTGCACAGGTGCCCCTGACGGGATACAAACCGGATCTCGCAAGGCAGCTACGAGAAGAGCCAAATGACGACCAAAATCAATTCGAACAGTCGAGATAGTAAACGACGCAGCCCGCTCTGTCGGCATTCTTCCCGGCACACCGTGTTAGGCCTTCAGTTTGCGCTCGTCGAGGGGGAAAGAAAAGGGCGGCCAGCTCCTGACAGAGGTTATATGTCCACTCCCTCAATACAGGTTATCCTCAAACACAGGAAACGTCCCCCCTCCCATTTTTTTCCACGCACCCTCTCTCCTCGTGAGCAAGGACTTGGCGTTCTTTGGTGTCTGTATTCCAGCCCGTGACACACATACACAGCACAAAGAGACACATCAATGGGGCTGCGTTAATAGAGATTGTCCGGTGAAATTTTGTGTTCGAGAAAACAATTGAATATCATTGTTCTGGCCTCGAAGGGCATTGTTCGTGCCACATCTGAATTTTGTAGGCCCCTCTGCTTGAGTAATTGAATTTTAAACTGCTCCAATTGCATCCTAGCATAAACGGTGTTTTTGTAGGCAACATTGAAGCTCTGACTTGAAATAAAGCAAAGTGAGCATTTTCGTCTTCGTTTGCGTGCAAGTGAATGCCGCAGCGTGTTTGATTATTGTTGTTGTGCTCGACTTGTTTCGTGGATGGGTGAGATTTTTGTTGTGCGGTGGGGTGCCACAACCACCGGACAGCACATGCGAGCCAAGACGTGACGTTCCACACTTTTTCCGCGAGACGTGCAGTGGCGAGAAAAATGGATCGTTACCGTGGGTAAGGAGTACTGGACTTCCATCAGTTAGAGATCCCGATTATGCATCAATAATTTCACAAATGAAAGCTACGAGGTGAGCTCTAAGAGGCAGAGAGGCTCTTAAGCTGAGGTGTAGTGCTGCGCCAGCGATATTAAACTACGCGTCCATCCACTCCAAACCCTAATCGATCAATCAGCTCGATTGTGCAGCGAAACCAAAACCAGCCGCTAGGCATCTAGAAACGGATGTCAAAAGCTATATTATGCACGCGTGCAGCCCGGTTCTCTTTGACCCGCGTGCGAAAATAGAACGTGGCTACGATTCACCAAGCTCGTCCGAGTCAAGTGACGATCTAGAAATGTTACATGCACTTTGAACGATTCCCCGTTTGCCTTCGACCCGCGGGCATCGCCTCCGACAAAACGACCCGCTGCCGCATCACCGATCCAGTGGATCCGCCGATATGTGGGCGCATATGCCGCTTCGTGTACGAAGATGCCGCTTCAGAGGCAAAATCTGCATCCTCCTCTTTCAAAGCGCTCCTTGTCCAATTGGTGGCCGTCGCAGTTCCGTTTGCTCGAAGCGGCTATTTTCGAGCAATATCCTGCTAAAAGGCGCGACTGTTTTACACACGGTTGGGAACTGCATTACAATAAACGTATCATTGCTGAAGAGATCACATGCGCGAAAGCGTAGGAGGCTTTGTAATTCGAAACAATACACTCTCTGTCATCTGTACGTCGTCGTCCTCCGCTTGTACTTATCATCTCATAATCATCATCACTAGACGTGGCACGCGGGCCTCCTTGGTACGGGCTGTCGCCTTCCGCGTGCCACGGCTCTCCTGAGCCAATAAAGATGATTATTATTATTATCCAACAATCCTTCGCGTTAATGTGACGTCACGTAGCAGCTACAGATGTCAGCCATTGACACTGGCGAAGTTCTGGATGCAGTTTCGTACACACGCCCGTGAAATATTTAATTGAGTTGGAGACATCGTGTATGAAAATAAAAATGAGCTTTGTCTGCATGAAGGCTCCCTCGACGTAGCATGCGCGAAAACTTGATCACTTCCGGCTTAGACCGGACAATTCCTTTCACGAAAGCCATGACAGGATAGTGACGGGGAATATATCAATTCCCAACGCCGGTCAAGTGACGTACGTGGCACGTGGCACCAGGAGACGACTCTACTCCGTTCACCACTAAAGCTGACAGCGCAGTGGAAGCTACGCGCTCGTTGAAGAAGTCGTGCTTCTATCTTCACCACGTGCTTACGCCCCGCTGATACCCTGGTGCAGAAAGTGACGTCACTGATAAAAGCAGACGGTTGTCTGGTCCGGCGAGCGCGTAGTCACCACCGCACTGTCAGCTTAGGCCTCACTTTATTTCATCAAGCAAACGCGTTGGGTTAATTTTCTTATTTTATCCTTTGTCTTTTTTCAACGTCTCCAATTTTCGTCGGGAGTTTTTCTTTATTTTTGAGTTCACATCTCTTGTTTCGCTACCGGGACGGTGTTTGAAATGGCTGACGTTGCGGGCGCGCTGAGTTCGTCATTCGCTGTTGATCTGGAATGCTATGTGAAACAGCGACGACGGCATGATGGCGTGTATATGCTGCCCCTGAATGGGCTTTCTGAGTGGAATGTGCCGTGCATCAAATGTTTCATCGCGGATTTTGAGTGAGACATAGAGCTACCCAAACAGGTTGGTCACGAAGAGACGCATAGAAAAGTCTAGAATTGTTCTCAGTGACTCAGTTTAATCGAGTGGAGTGCCTACTTACTGTGACGGCGAGACTCCGGTGCTAAAAGTGCGTCTTCTAAAGACCCTTCAAGTTGTTTAATACGAAGAAATATTATTGTGTTTGTATTCGGAGGTTTTCAACTTGGAGAAATGCTAACATGTTTGCGCAAGGGCAAGTCACCAAAATAGAACTTGTCAAATCTCTGGCTTTGCAAGAGGACATTGATAGAATTTCACGGTGGTGCGAAAAGTGGGGAATGAAGCTTAGTATTCATAAATGCTCCCAGATGACGTTCACTAGAAAGCGCCAACCAGTATCTTTTGCGTACTCCATCGACGGCGTCAAACTGAAGAAGGAGGAAGTAGTAAAGTATCTAGGTGTTCAATTTTCTCATATTTTGTCATGGATCGCACACATCGACTTCTTCACGACCAAAGCCAACCGCATGTTAATCTTTTTGAAACGTAATTACAAGGACTGTCCCCAAACTGCGAAAGCAACTCTTTTTAAGACTAACGTTAGCCCGATACTGGAGTACGCCAGTGTTCTGTGGGACCCAAAAGAGAGTTACTTGGGGAAAAAATAGAGCAAGTACAGAGCAGGGCTGCGAGGTTTGTTACAAGAAACTACAATTATAGAGAAAGTGCTACCGCTCTTAAAAGGAAATTAGAGTGGGAGCCGATTTCCTACAGAAGAAGACGTCTTCGCTTGAAGTTTCTTCACGCCATTTACAATGATCAAACCGGGATTAATAAAGTAAAGTTTATTCAAACCCCAACTTCAAATCTAGGAGATTATACCACTCAGAAAAAATTAGGGAAACGGCAGCCCGAACCAACGTTCCGAACTATTCATTTTTTCCGAACACTATTAAAGAGTGGAATGCCCTGCCAAATGACACCGTTTCTAATTTGTCAAATTCACTTTTCTTTGACAGACTGTCACGTGACAGCTGGCTAGACTAACATGACTAGGAAAATGTTTTGATCCTTGCGATGCGAATTTCGAGTGATTACGGGGCGTGATACTGCTGTATGTTTAGATGTTCCTACTTTGATTATTTTATTACTCTTTGAACGTAGTTGATAAAACGACATATGTGTGTTTTTGTTTTACTCCTCTGTCACGTGGCAAGCGAGAGTTATTTATTTTTGCTGTTAGCGCATATTTTCCTCAGCTGATGTTTTTATCTGGCACGTACCTGAAATGCGAGTAACCGATGTTTCTTTTGTCATATTCTGGGCTTGTTTTTGTTTGGGTGTGTTTTCCTGCATGCTTGCGTTTTTCTCGTTTTGTTTGGTACATATGCATGAGTGTATTTCTACCTTCACAACTACGTACCCCCCCCCCCCCCCCCTGCAATAATGCCTTCGGGCGCTGCGGGGTAACCCGAAAATAAATAAATAAATAAATAAACTCATCATTGTTGACGAGATAGTTGAGTAAATGCGAGTCAACGCAGTCGATAACTCGCATTCGCGAAACGCCCGAAAGTCAGTGTATCATGTAATAAATAACAATCGTTGCACATTGAATATATTCGCGAGTTTCGTCAGAGTTTGGTTAACAATTTTTACTTTCAGTCGTGCTGGACTGATTCGCGCCTATCCCGAAGGCGAGCGAAATATCCGCTGTCTTCGTGGCGAGCATTCCGTTTGCCTTCGGGAACTAAAACATAAGCATACAGATGCAACCTGTCCGAAAAGGACTAATGGATGCTTTTGCTCGCGCACGCCTTTCAGCTAGTCCCAGTCGAGTGCAGTTAGTTCCGCGCTTTTGCGCATAATACGGAGCTGGAACCAGATGACCTTTACGATTAACAAATAGGAGCTCTGAGGATCGAATTCTGCCGTTAATCTTTTCAGACCATATTTGTTTCTTAGAGCGTAGGAACTATACGTGAAGTGCAAGAGTTCCACGGTTACCCGGTACGTGGCGCGATTGTGTTCTCTCGTTTTATGCTCGCCTTGAGAAATTTTATAATGTTTTAAGGCACACGGTGGTAAGCAGGTAAAAATGTATCAACCACCTTTTATTTCATGATCGAGGACCTGCGAGTGAGATCCTACCTCTACCACCAAGATGGCGACGCCTATGCCTCTGCAGCAGGCACGGATGGTGACTTATCGCGAATCGATTCACGAACGTCGCTTTACACGTCAGTGGAGGAACTCAGCTGCCAACGTTATTAGATTACCTCAGCTGAGGAACTACCGCCAAGGATAATAGACACCTTCCTCCCCTCTCCCCTCACTCCCTTCGGTCCGCCTCCAGAGGTTTCAAGCGTAATCTAGATATCAATTTTGAAGCCGTGTGTTACATAAAGTACGCTGAAACACCATCAAGACACTGTGCTTCAAATCATGCGTGTTCCATAGAATTCCCTGAGGTATCATAGCAGCCGTCCCGCCAAAACGGTGGCGCGCCGAATGACGAGAGGTTAGCCGGGGACAGGGGGAGGGGGGGTTACTGCTATGGCAGTTAACTTTTATAGCCAGCTCCGTAATCGAGCTAACATAGAAACGTTCTCAGCCGCTGAAAAGACTATAGATGCTGCTTTCGCGCGCAACACGCAGCCCCCCCCCCACACACACACACAAACACACACGCACACACATGCTCAGAAGGTTTGACACCTTTCGTTCAAAGCGCCACGAACGGTGGTAACGGGAACTACATATGAATGCCCGTGTCTATACTCCGTTCACCCCTAACATGAGACTGGTGGAAGCCACGTCCTCGTTAAATCAATCATACGCCTTTTTTTCGCCACGTCATCACGCTTCCTCCTATACCCCCGCGCAGAGAGCTGGGTCACGTGATAAGAGCGAGGTGGCTGATTGGTCCGGTGAATACGTAGCTCCCACCGCAGCGTCAGCGCGCGGGGGAACGTACTATGGGAAGCGTGCGACAAGAGAGTGGTGCCGCGGTGCGACTGCCACCCGAGTCGTTTGGCGGGAAGATAAGTTTGATCGGCGCGCTCCCTTTAGGTGTTGCACGCTCTCTATTATCACTCTGCAGCCAAACAGGCTGCGGCATTACTCATTATGAAGGCCGAAGAAGGAATGAGGCAGCGCATGAACATTATATGCCCTGCCGTCGCACTGACAAGGAACGGCAGGGCTTATTATGTTCATGCGTTGCCGAATTCCTTCTTCGCACTTCATAATGAGTAACACCGCAATCTGATTGGCTGGAGAGTGGTAATGAGAAGCGTGCGACAAGACAGTGGCGTCGCAGAGCGGCTCCCAACAGCGTCGTTTCGCGGGAACATCAGACTGGATCGGCGCGTCCTCTAGAGTTGTCGCACGCTCCCCATAGGCTCCTTGCACTGACGTCACATCGCATACTTTTCCCCACCATGTAAAAGGAGGAGAGGGAAGCTGCTTTTGTGAGAATTTTGAGTGACAGGTTAATCTTCTATAATCTTCTGGGAGGAGAATAGCGACGCCTGTGCAAATCCGGCAGGCACAAAGGAGGGTCCTGATAAGAGGGAAGCTCCTTCTTCCCCTCTTCTCTGGAGGGCATCGGAAATGACGCCATGTGCAAGCCACGTATAGAAGCATGGCCTTTCTATGGCGTTACATGTTGGCCTCCAGAGGCTCAAACGTAATGTTTTGTATAGGGTCATTCCACGCCAAACGATCCAGCCCCTATATCGACCATCACGGATTTGGTTTTAAAAATTGTAGGCACTTAAGGCGACGTAAAAGTGCCCTTTCCAATATATTTTGCATTAAAATTATTCTTTGCTCTTTTGGCGACCCCTTGATTACCGCGAACAACTGGTTTCAAAGGCTATCGACGGCATTTTTTTCCTGGCAGTTTTGAAACTAGGTTGTAAAATAGCACTGTTTTAGTAACTAAATAGATCCCTTTAAATGCCCAAACAGATAGTTGCATGTAATTTCAACCTTTGCTTGCAATTTAATGGCACTAAAAATTGCCTAAAATGCCGATATTCACCTTGTTTTCTTCGGAAAAGGAAAACAAATTATCAGGCATAAATTTTACTTGTAGTAATAGTTCTTCAATTTAAGTTTATTATAAAAATATTTTTCGTATAACATTTGTTGCGGTGTTTCGAGGAAAAAATCGCCAATCTTGAAAATAGCGCAAAAAGAGCAACTTTCACTTAAGAATAACGGTATGAGGTGGTCGGTCTAAAAATATATTGTCAAAGGCAATACGTAATTTAGAACCCAGACATCAAATAGGCAGTGTTAGAAAAAAGTGTTATTTGTTAAACGCGAAAGATTAATTTTTGAAGTCCGGGCCAACTCAGCACGTCGGCCCCAAGGCGGGGACTCACGCTGATGATGGGTAGGGAGTATTCGGAATACTTGCTCTATCTAACCTTCTCAGACGCAATCAATTTTCGGACGTGACGCCGTCGTGACGTTTACTGTTCTTAAAAGAAGTAAAGCCGACGTTCATTTCGGTCAGTGAGGTTGGCTCGAAGTAATGGAGTCCTCTAGTCCCGCGGATAGGTAGAGCAACATTGAACCGGGATAATAACATCTTTCGCCGCACCTGAACATCACTTTCCGACACCTAGATCGCTCGAATTTGTGTCAGGTTGTCGCGTGCCCAGTTGAAGAGATTTAGTGGTGTTAAAATTTGTCCGCTGAATGGTCTTTGTAGGCTTGACTTCGCACCCAGTCTCTTCGACAGTTCCGCCCACTCCATCGCAGGCACTTTTTACGTGCGATGTGGCAAAAAAGTTTCATGTTTCGCTGAGGTTGTAGTCTTCCACGTGATGATAGAGGTTTACAAAGTTCTTTTTTTGTTTTTGTATTGAGACGCCGCACCGTCCGAGAAGTAATTAATGTGCTCTACGTGAGGCAGTTGAGCTTTCAAGTCACACAAGAACATTTTCTGGAAAGTCGACACCGTTGCAGTGGTATGGACCAAACAGTCAGATATCATAGCGTATGATATGACGTGGAGCTAGTCATGACGATCAGGTAGACAAAAATAGACGACGACGCGATGAACTGTAGCTTGGGAATTGTCCTAATGATATGATTGTGGAGCGTCCTGAACAAGAAAGCTGTAGTTTTCAGCAAAATCTAGCAGCACTATTGCTTCTGTTGCCGTAAGACGCATTTTTAAGTCTCATAGACGACGCGCCTGAACCTTGCTCAAGAAGTGATACGTTTTTAGTTCTTTCAGCATCTCTAGCAACCGCTCGGACAATTCTTTTGGCGTAAGAAGCATTGTCTCAAGTTTGCACCGTGCTCCACTGACCCATTGACAGACGGTAACGTTGCTCACTAAGTCGGGGTCAAGGGCTGCGGAGTTCATAAGCAAAGGTGCGACGTGCGTAATGCCTGGGCATTGCTTACACCTGCCAAGCATGCAGTACTAATTGTTTAAGTCACACACTGTCATTCCAACCAAGGAATCAACTCTTTGTTTAGACCTGATGAGGGAAGAAGTAACTTCAGGTTCTAGTGATAAAGGCAAACGCAGACTGAGTGCGTTCTTGAAGCTTCAGCAAGCAGACAGTGCTTGGGCTGTGAAGCAACGAACTTTGAGAATCCGCATTTCACTCCGTTGCTGCTCTTCTTCCCTTCTTCATATGCTTATTTCAGGTTCATTAAAAGCAATCGTTTTGGGTCCCACGAACGACGTCTTTTTTGCCTGGAAGGCAGATGAAAACAAGCTCGTCTTCATAAAAGTTTCTGACAGAGCTTTTCAGTTGATTCGTCTAGTGGTCTGTTCAACCTTTGCGTTGAGCAACTCAAGATGCCCTTCTCTTGTTTCATTGACATGGCAAGGCGAACCTGTCTTTCAGAGGCATCAAAATACTGCGCGATTCGTTTTCGTGACCACGAGCTCGGGGCCAGGGTCGGAAGCGAAATATTTTTTGATTGGTATTTTTCTTCGACAAAGCGCTTCTTGACATCTTCCATGAGCCGTCTGTAGTCGTCTGTCAGGAACCCATAAATAGGTGTTGGTCTAGATGTCGAAGAGACGTTGACGTCCGCACTGTTCGTCAGGTTACCGACATTCCCGCTTCGACTGTCCAGCGTCGTTTGCTTATCCGTATTTGTTAGTCCTTACTTCTGCCCCATGGACATAGGAATTTCCCCAACTGCTGAAAATTTGAGACTCAACGATGAGGGGAATGCTTCTTCCTGGTCGCTAATGTTTGAGAAGGTCACCTCTTCAGTAAGCGTGTCAGTAGTCTGCTTGAACCTAGCGTCCATTTGGAAGCATCGAACTTTGCACCCGGGGCACAGCCTTTATCCAAGAATCAGCTTCAATGACGGCAGAACTATCGCAAGCTCTAGTGATATAACTGATGTCTCACGCCGACTCCTGGAGTGTCCAAGAAACGGGTCCATACAAAACTTGGAAGCCAAAAGTGTGCTATACTTCTTTGCGTAAGTATGATAATGATCAACGCATATTGTGTTGAGCGCGTCTTCGTGTTTGTTTGCACACAGAGCCAAAAGGCGTTGTTCTCTTTCTGTCACAGTTGAAATTCTAACGAGAAACTTCCTGTTGACTTGCGTCGTTTTATGGCGCCCTTTTGGCCCCAATGAACACGGCACAAGATGGTCTTCTGAAAAAAGATGTATTGTTTGCTCAGTGCACTCAGAGAACCGAATTTCACCTGCGTTTCCGGAATTACTGTAACAAGTACGAGGTTAAAACATCGCTTTTAGAACGTTTAAAATTAATAACTAGTAAAAAATATTGCCTAAAACCTACCTTCAGATTCCCTGGCATGATCCGTCGAAGCCTGATCACCTGCGTTATTCGGTTTCATGAGAAAAAGTTTGTTCACTTTCCACCCATTGCATGTGAACTCACGCCGCTGTGCGATTAGCAGACGATGTCACAACCACATGTTAGACTCTGCCGTCTGCTTTGCACGCTTGTTGTAGCGAACCCGTCTGCTGTGTTGCCCCGCGGCGTCGCCGCTGCAGTACGCGGCTGTTCGACGTCTCTAGACAAGGACGCGAAAATGCGGCGACCGAAATTGAAAAAAATATTTTTTTCGCGTTTTAGAAATAACACTTTTTTCTAACATTGCCTATTTGATATCTCGGCTCTAAATGACGTACTGCTGTTGACAATGTATTTTTAGACCGACCACATCACACCGTTACCTTAAGTGAAAGTTGATCTTTTTGTGCTACTTTCAAGATTGCGCGATTTTTTTCGAGAAATACCGCAACAAATATTACACGAAAAATATTTTTATAGTGAACTTCCATTCAAGTGCTATTAATACAAATAAACTTTATGCTTAATAATTTGCTGTTTTCCGAGGAAAAAAGGTGAATATCGGCATTTGAGGCGATGTTTCGTGCCTCCGAATTCCAAGAAAAGTTTAAAATTGCATGCAAGTAACTATTTGGGCATTTAGAGGGACCTATTTGGTTACTGAAAACAGTGTTATTTTACAGCCTACTTCCAAAACTGCAGGGAAAGAAAATGCCGTATATAGCCCTTTAAGCCAGTTATTCGTGGTAATGAAGGGGTCGCCAAGGGAGCGAAAAAATATTTACGGCAAAAATATGTTGGGAAGGCCACTTTTACGTCGATTTAAATGCCTACAATATTCTTTGAACCAAATTCGTGATGGTCGATTTAGGGGCTGGATCGTTTGGCGTGGAATGACCCCATAATAGGTGCAACTTAACGGTTGATATAAAAGAAAAAGAGGGGGGGGGCGATGAGTGGCTACGTGTGTTATCAGAACGCAGCTCGGAGCACAGGGTTGGAACGCTGCCGCCGTAGAGCCAGAGACATTTTATTGAATACCTGCCTCTGCCCGTTTCGGCCGGTATGCGAAACCTACCCACGACGTTTCTGTAAACGCTACCAGGTTCAACACTTCACGCTAGCAAAGGTACCGGGCTGGCTAACTTCCTCACCTACAGCAGAGACGCCAAGAACACTGTGAGGCTAACTTCACTCAATCTACACAACCACGTTACACGATTACTTTGGAGCACAAAACTACTGGCTAGGCGGCGCAAGTTACCGCCAGATTTAATGAGTTTGCCGGTATAGATGCACTCATCATTTACTCAATAAAATAGCGGTTTCAATCGCAGGCTAAACATATATTTTGTTTTCTTTTACGCAGCTGCTCTAACTGGAGAGATTAATGGGTAAGGAAGACCGCCAAACGTGTTCCTTATATAAATGTTTCGCTCCAATTTATTGTGTTTGTGATCCCAAACTCCTCGCCTCGTATATTAAAAAAAGAGACTCCCACGAAGCCGCATATGTAAGGTTCAAAACATTTCAGGGCCAACACGGTCGCTTGTGTAAGGGTGATTGTGATCGTTGAGGGGCATTGAGCCGCAGCCACACTGCTCACACAGCGCACAAAATACACGGTCTGAAGGCATGATGACGAAACAATCAGCGCTCCAGGCACGTTCGAAGCAGGTTTGCTTCATACATGTTTCGAATACATCTGCAGACCGTTTTCTACGACCAATCTGAGAGGACCGTCACACAATGACGAAACACTACTTAGCAGCTGAACTCCATGGGACGAATATGCTGCGAATAACCGACGAATTTTGCCCGACGGCTGTTGCTCTGCGCGTGGAATCAGCACAATAGCTGCTACGTCGCGCGCAAAGCGAGCGTGCTGTCGGGCGGCGTTCGCCAGTTATTTGTCACATAATTCGTCCCATGGAGTTCAGCCTTTAAGCCGAGGTTATAGATCGTGCAAGATACAGTCAGCAAGCGGATATAATAATAATCTTTATAATAATAATAATAGACAACTCCCCTAGTCACATCCCCTGCATATCGAAGGGGAGTCACCACGATATTCGTGCTTCGAATGCAGCATGGCACCGAGTTCCAGGAGGAACTTGGGCACGCGGCATTCGAGCCAAGAATATTGCGGTGACTCGTGTTGCCAGACTGTCTTTGTATGATGAAGGAGCGGTGTGATCCCGGATTTAGACCCTCATCTGCAGACTGTGTTTTATATAATATTATTAGGGCAGTGTGACCGCGGCTTTAAATGTAAATCACATATGAGCTAAAATCGCGTCCCTTGTACCGCCGAGCGGCGTAACCATTGCAACCACCCGTGACGTTTTGATTTGGCCGAAGACCACGCTGCCGCGTCACAGTGCCAACAACGGTTGCTACGGCTACCCTGCGTATTGGCGGGACGATTATTTAGAATACATACGTAGTTTTCATGTTCTAGTGCTTAGAATAAAATGTTCACAGTAAGACAAACAACCCTTTTTGAAATTTTGAAATTATGCATAGATTATGTGTGGCCGCCAGTAGTTGTTCATGCACTGTAAGCAAGCATCGGGCAAGAGCGCTTCGTCAGCATTCGGAGTGTACTCGCGTCGAAACGCATTCCACGCGAGTGCTGCGTCAGTGTTCTGCGCAATGTCGGAGCCAATTACGGACCTCACACCGGAAGAGATATGACCAGCTAATGGCGGCTGCACATAATCTATGCATCATTTCACAATTTCAGAAAGGGTCTATTCTCATCGCGGAAAGTTCTGACAAGTTCACAAAGCGACCGGGAGATAAGAATTAATCACAGTACCTTAGAAACTAATGGATACATACATTAATTTGTGTATTTTGCCTTAACTGTTTTTATTGTGTGAATTGTGTTGGAGCCATTCGCGCACTTTGTAGTTCCTGTGGATGTCGCACGCCACATTAAGAGGAACATTTGATTTTCATTTTGCGGATCAAGTTTTTTTTTTATAAATTACGCTTTCGTAGCAAAGGTGCCCTTCTGTGTGTGTTTATCGGGTTGGCATGCATTAGATGAAGGATCAAGCATTATATAGAATAAATAAATCAGTAAGACGATCAATTAGTTTTTTTATTGTAGGATCGGTGTTCTGAAATGTAATATTAAAATGTTTACTAAGTAAACCAAGTCTCATACCTAGGGCTGCGCAAATCTTCATCTCAAAGCAGCCTCCAATTCTTCGTTTTGCGACGTCGTATATCGTCTTCATTGACAGAGATGCGTTGCAATAGGTTACCATGTTGATTAGCCATACAAGGTCCTGCCCCTATTCTTGAAATTTCTACCTTGGCAAAACTCGATGATAAGTGCAGCCATTCACCCTACTCAACCTCACCGATGAGGCGTAAGTAGAGGGCGAGTGAGTTTGTAAACCTCTAAAACTCATGACATTGAGGTTGAGTGAGGCGCGTGATGTCGGTGAGGGGCGTTGGTTCGTTAAGTTAAAGAGATCGGTGAGTTTTTGAGCTTGGTGACGGGCGTAGGTTCATAGGCTCGATGAGTTCAAGAGTTCGCAGAGTTTATTACTTGAAGTTGAAGGAATTCATGACTCCGATGAGCTCGAAACTTGGTGTAGGGGTGTGAGTTTGTGAGTTTATGAGCTCGGTGATGGACGTTATGAGCTCATAAGGTTTCTCGGGGACCATGGGTTTGATGAGGGTTGAAGAGGTGACTCGAGGAAGGACGGGGGTCAAAATACATGGCGCATTTTCAGAATGTATATTAGAGGCTCGACTCGCGACTGCGCTGTTCGCTCGTACGCCTTAAACTAACTGCTAGGTTTTGCTTGCAGAGCCAGAGTATTGCATTTCTTTTCCTTTCGCCGCCAAATTCGTGTTCGCGGTGAATTCGTCACGTGTGCCGAACTCAATTCCATTTTATGCGCAAAAGCCGCCCTACAGGCGCAGAGTTTCAGGTGGGGCAAGTTGATCGCTTTGCGTCAGTGACTTGGACAGAGGGCCTGAAATTGAATCCAGCCCTATGGGGCTTGCTGAGGGGCTGAAGCAGCATAAAATATAGACCCTCCCGAAATGTTTAACTTACTCTATAATATAAACACGCATTTCGACGACCCCCCTGCACCCAACCTCATGGACATCCCGACAACCTAGAACGACCTTTCAGCCTCCCTGAAAAAAACAATTCCTCGGTACGTCACGGTTTTGTGTTTGCGATGTACATCCCACACTAATGTCGAAGGCAGTAGAAAGTTCCCCGACTATCGAATATTATATGTGGCAGTGTTTGTGGTAACGTGCTAAAATTAACTGCCTTACCGGTAACGCGTAACTCTCTGTGACGTAGTAGCGTACTCGTTATATTTCTAAAACAGTAATATGTCACGTACTTGCGTTACTTATATTCGATAACGGGTAACGTAGTTACGTTACTCCTTACTTCTTCCCATGACCTGAAAAAATACGCTTGAATATGTTTTGTGTTTTTATACTCTGCTTCACCTTAAAGGGCAGCTACGGTCGAAACTGAAACCAATATTAATGAATTCCTATCGCTTTAGTGGCACGGAAATGATTGCAGCCGAAATATTACGTCAAAGTGAAGCCGCGTACTTCACTAAAACCGATTTTAAAGACGCGACGCGCTGATCTTCAGTGGGTGGCTAGCGGGTTAGCTTTTAGTCAAAGAACACTGGAGCAGCACTCTTGTGACGTTACGCCGCGATAGAACTGCGGTTGATTGGTTGCACCGCTGCATGACGTCATGTTGCTGCAGTGCGGCTGACGATCATTGTTGCCATCTTTCTAGCGGATAGTTTCGGTTTTGCGTAGACACCCTAAACCAAATATTGAGCCTTGATATTTATCAAACTACAAGCAATATCGAAAAAAAAAACTTTATTTTTCAGCGAAATTGCTTTACGTAACAACAGTCGTAATCCTGAATTCAAAATATTTGATCGGAGTTGCTCTTTAAGTCTAGAAGCAGCCAATACCACGAGCTCATGGGACTGATCAGAGAGCGGCAAGAGGGTACCTTCATGGTGTTCGTCGTGTTTATGCATGTGTTTTATCGTCGGTGAACCAATCATAAACAAAGAAAGGCCCAATGACTTGCCCCTTTGACGCTGCTTGGTAGGTATCCTTAGCTTGTGGTGTCGACTGCGTCTAGACTTAATGTGAAACAAAGTATAGGTGCCAAGTCATTAAATATTGAACTCATTCCACAGGACTTCGAGAATTTGCCTGTCTTTTCCCCGCGCAAAAAGTTCCACATTAAAAACACGCCCACGTTGTCAGTGTAAAAAAAAACGCTGTCGCAAAACAGAAAAAAAACACGCTGTTACCGTTAATTCATAAAAGAAAACTATCGCAAAAGTGACGTGCGCAACTTTGTATAGATAATAATACGGTAACGCGTTCGTTTTTTTTCGTTTTTTTCGAAAAACACAGGTCAAAAAGGCGTTTCTTTACTTCGAAAAGGAACGAGCATTGTATTAAGTTTCATTTTTCATTAATGCTTACAACACTGCATGTAGGTAATGGGCAGAGCATAATCGTGTATCATATGCGTTAGAATTTATTGCCGTGGTGCCAGAGGTGGCAGTAATAAAATTACGATATTTGAATTACTGTAATTAAATAACTTCTGAGAGTAATGTGTAAAGCACCTCGTTACTTTTGGATGCAGGTAATTTAGTAATGCAATGAAAGACCCTAGTGGGCGCTAATTGTAATTAAATTCGTAATTACTTTTTCGCCTCTCAGGCATGTTTATTTTTTCGCCCGGAAAGGAACAAAAACAAAACCGTTCCTGATGTTAAAAAAAAATATATTTATAAATAACGAACAAGAAACGACAAATGTGGCTTTCGTCTGTGACCGCTGGCTCGTTTCATGGTCGGACTAGAGGGTCGTGCCACCTAAATCCTGCCGGGCTTGTGTTGCTGTGACCAAGAAGAGGCTTCCCGAAACATGGCTTTTGTCTCCCTTGAAGGTTATCTTGCCCCGAAATTCACACAAACAAGGCATTGTCGCGTTGGGCCCTGGCGGAGCCAACGAGGCTAAACAGAGTCACGCTCAGATCTCAGAGGCCAACCAAAAAACCTCCCCTCCTTTATTCATCTTCCTTCAATATATTCACCTGGGTGCTGACACCAGGCCGCGATCTTTCTCGAACATCACGTCATTGTTAGTCGATCCGATCGAGCCTTGGACTCTGACTTCGGCGCATCGAGCCGCCGGCTGACACAAAACATCGTGAGACTCGAGGTGGCTGCATCCAGTCTGCAAAACCACACTAGTGTTGCGGTATGGACACTTCTATTCCATTCCCATTGCATTCCGAAGATTTATAGTTTTCGACAGTTCCATTCATTTCAACTCCTCTGAATGGAGACACTGGGCCCATTCCCACTCCTGGAAGGAATGAACTCCCTCATTAATTTCCTCTCATTCCAAAACGTGAAAAAATGGCCATTGACAGCCACACTGTTATTGGAAAAAGGTCGCATAAAGCTGCTGACGTTATAAAACGCGGAGACGACTGCAAAAGTATGCAAAAGCTTCCTTGAACCACCCATTCTGTTAAGACGAGGCGTGGTCGCACAAAGCGCTTTGTGGCGCTTGATGTCACTGCAGACAAAGTTCATGCAAGAAAGCGTAATGGCTCGTGAGCCGCAACAGACGCCGAAAATAAAAATCACCGATTTTCTTCGCAAACAGGTCGTATATCTTCCACCGATACATGCCTAGCGTGTTGTTTGTTCGATAGGGCCTTAAATCATTCCCAGGGCACCTAAGTACTTCTGATGAGTTGTGAATGCTAAAGCATTTTTGGCGCCAAGAGGAACAGAAGCGACCGCAGCGCCGGCAGGGAGTACGGCGGTGCGCTGCGCAGACCGCCCTGGCTCGCTGATGTCTGCTGCACCGCTGGGTGATGCAGCGGCGGCAGTGCGAAGCTCAGCGCGGCGCCGGGAGTGCAAAGCTCGGGTCGGTGCGTGCTGAAATCACGTGTCCTCTCATCATCATCATCGCCCTAGCTACGGGTACCTGTTGACGACGTTAGACCTGAAAGCGTAACGAAACACCTAACGTTAGGCTTAACGTAAAGCATAACGTCCGGCATACCCGCGTTCCCCCCTCCAGCTGCGCCCCCAGCAGTTCGCCTTGCTCCATAGCAATGATGACGCCGTTGCTATAAAACCACATGACGCGACGCAGCCAATAGAAATTTAGTTACCATATTGCTGCTACAGACAACGCCGGCTTTGCTCCATGGGACAGTTAATGCTTTTGCAATAAAAGGTCCATTTCGTGCGTGGCGCAAGAAGCTATCTCTGATTCGAATACTGCACAACAGCACCACTAGAGCGCTGCTAGAAGCGACGCCGCGTATACCTTCCTCAAATCTCCATGCACTGCGGCAATTAGAAAAGCGCTGACAGAACACAATAGGCATACGATTCCAGCACAAGGGACTGCGGGACCATAATATGGAAGCTGTCTTTCCACGTAAGCATTCAAGTTGGCTGTATGATTCTTGCAATTTCTTTCCATACTCGGTTATTCCGGTTCGGTTCGGGTCATTAGCTTTGCATTTTGTTTCGGTTCGGTTCTGGTTCAGTGACGCTTTTGAAATTACGGTTCAGTTTCCGGTTGCACCAAGCGCGAACAAGTTCAGACCGGTTCTTAAAGGGACGCTGAACCGATATTTCAGGTTCCATAAATACTGCCCGAGCGGGCTACACGGGATGGTACTATAGCTAAAAACGATACTCAATCAGACGGATGGCGCCCGAGTTATTGTAGTTCTTTGAATCAAGAGGTTTCATTGAGCGAACCCTCGGCCGCAAGCCGCTGGTGCGAGCAAGGCCTTCTGAAAGCAGGCGTAGCGGAACTGACGTGAGCATTCTCCGCGTCCCCAGCGCCCTTGGCGCTTACTACGCGCATGTTCCTCCTTAGTGCTCTCCTTGATTTTTCGCTCGGTGGCTGTTATCAAAGCGTATGGCACAGGCTTTTCGAAAGTTATGCCGTGGCACTGTGTCGCACAGGGCTGTTCAAACAGCGTGTGGCACAGCGGAAGGTCTATGCATATATTTCCATGAGATCCCTACACTGCGGAAACTATGGACTCGCGTCGCCCGCCCCTCCCAACCAACGTGGGTGCCCGCCAAAGGCGACTGTCTATGTACGGACCACTTCGCAGAGGAGGACTACGAACGAAGCCCAGCAGCTCTGCGAAGTCTTGGGCTGCCTGTGAAGCATGTTTTTCTGAAACCCGGCGTTGTGCCGTCGTTGTTCACGCGGAAGCGCAAGCAAGTGCAACTCAACAGCGTCGAGTCAAAACGGCGACGCAAAGAGGTGAGTTTTTGCAGCGACTGAGATATTAAAGAGTTTTAGATTAACGTACACAATTTTAGAGCACCATAGCGCTAAATCTACCGCTTGCGTTAGCATACGTTACTCAAGAGAGTTTTAGAATAGCGTTTCTCCGCCGCGACTCAAGAGCCCGAGCCTCTTGTGCTTGCAACACCGCCAAGATAAATGCTATAACTTAAGAAGAAGAAAAAAATCAAGTATTGTTGGTCCAGCATAACATTCTGGATTTGTTTAAACATGAGAATGCGACGCAAGAGGTCAACCGGTCATGTCCGCTTGCGTCGCCTTTGCAAGAGAGGTCCAGTGTACTGACTTTCGCCGATAAACGTTCGCGCGTCGCAAGCATCAAGTTGCCGGTGATCGTTGTCCACTTTACTCGGTTTTCCAAACCGAGTGCAATGTCTTCCCATATTGAAAATTGCATCGCGAGGATTCCGACGACATCGCCTTCACGACGCTGCCAAGGGGCCGCAGCCATTGTCCTGGGAGCCGCCGTTTTTTAACTGTGCTCGTCTTCGGTTTAGCCAACTTCTCATCACAAATCTTCATTGGAGGAACGCAAAGACTCTTTGCGTACGCACTCATTTTCTAAAAATTGCGTGCGCTAAAATAGCGCACGCAATAGAGCAAAACTTGTTTAGCGTTCGGCGCATGCGCAGTGGCGAAGACGCTATTCTTTGCGTACGCAAATCTTTAGCGGGCGCTACTCTAAAACGCCCTATTTTGCTTGTACTAGCGTCCACCGAGTCACAGTGGAAACTGCGAACACGCGCATTTGGCAGTGGCTGCTGCTGTTGCACGAGTGAGGTGTTGCGGAGATGAAGCATTTCTGGTGCAGCTATAATCGCGAGGTAAGGTTGTTTTATCGCACGAGCGCTCGCGCAGCAGAAGCACCAGTTTAGTCTACTATCTTATCCACGAACATCGTCGAACGTCTTGTGTCTATAATGTGGTGTTCGTGCGACGTTGTGATGTTTGTGTCAGTGAAAACTTCGCCTGGCTTCTTGCTAGGTTTATGGCTACCACATGCTTCATCTACTCCCAGCTGGTCCTTATTCATGCTTCTTACTTTGAGGTGTGTCACAAATTTTCTGGGGCAGGGTGGTGTAATCAGGTATGTACTTTGCTTAGGGGGGATGTCGAACTAAATCTGGCAGAGTGTTCGAAGGACAGCATATAAATCCCTGTACATAGCTGATTACAGATCCCAAGGTAGTCACCCGGTATTACTCTAGCTCTTGGTATCTGTTGTGTTCCACATTGAGAAAATGTTTATTGTTATCATTTCTAGATAATTGACAGACTGCTCCAAGGATTGCCACAAGCCACAGTCACTGAGATAACTGAAGTGGTACACTACGCAGCAACCTCTTTCACTGCCTACACACAGCAAATCCCTGCGACTCGACATGATTCAATGAAGGGAACAAGTACTGGACAGAAGAGCCTTGTTTGAGCTTAGGTACGTATGCCATGAAAGTTCAGTTGTCTGCCACCTCCTTGTCGGCGCCTTGAGAGGTTTTGTCGTCTGTATGTTGGTGTTTTGCGTCCGGCTAGCAGGTGGGAAGGCAATGGCGCTACATTCCCAGATTCAGTGAATTTAATCAAGTCGAAATAAACAAATTAGACCACCTTTCCGCCCAACCTTAGTGATAAGGCTATTCTACAATTATTGTTTCTTTTCCTATTTTGACGACCAAGGAATGACCTGGTCAACACAGCGTGTCAGTACAGTACAAGCACAGGTGGCGGTGTCGTGGACAACATTTCTGAACTGAAGTGTAGAATTTTTGAATCGTGCCTTGACTAGCTCCTGATGAGGTGCCCAAAAAGCACTGCCGTCATGCGAACCTTAAGGAAGAAAGTCAAAGGGACTTGTCTTTTTTGTACAGGATGTGTAATAATGGCCACGAGCTTGTCTGGAGTAGCCAGCCATTGGTGCGTAAGAGGCCGCTGGGAACCATACTGCACGCCGCAGCCACCCTGTTCTCCGGAAGTGTGGTGAAGAAGGTCGTGAGTCTCCTCACCAAGGTGGGTGTGCCCTGCTTCTTGTACAAGACCTATTTCAACATCGAGTCCTCCTTTCTTCTGTCAGCCATTAGACGGGTATGATATGTTTGGAGCTGTCATTTACTTCTAGATGGGCTTTTTGTCAAGGGTCCAAGGGGGTGTATAGTCGTTCATTGCAGATTGTGGGCACATAGAAATCGGTAGGTCTCTCTACCATCTCAACATTCCCCCTGGAGCAAAAGGCGTTTGTGCCATTGTGTGTGGGCTAACATAATGGCACTTCTGTACAACATATATGCGTCTAAAAACCACTTGTGTGTCTTGCACTGCATTGGGGTTGGATGAATCCATTGTACAATTATTGTAATCCATACAATCAGCGCACCCCAGAACAGTGCAAGACAGTAGAAACGCATCCATGTGAATGAGGTTTCATATCTGCTCTCGTGACTGAAAGCATCATACTACCATGTTTTACGAATGATATAATTCAAAAGGTTCTAAGATACAGTAGAATTAGACATAGATACAGTCGTCTCAGTGTGAAGTTTCGCCTTATCAATACCTAACAAAATCATGCCTCAATAATATGAATACCTCCCATTCCCAGAAAACTTTTTCCTTGATGGGAGTCTTTGATAACAGTGAAGCAAGGGCAAAACATAACAATTAGATAAACCTAGCCACAAAATGTTACATTCATTCAGCCATACGATTTATTATAAATGGGAAGCTAAATATGGCAGATGTCAGTAATTTTTTGCCGCAGTCGCAGAGGCCAGTAGAGATCTTTATAGGGGTTTACGATCCTTAACATCCAAGGTTCTAAGTACCACCCACCGTAGTGTTGAGCATGAATTATATTCACCTGTGAATTATAATTATAAGCCTGTAATGTTCAGTCTTGAGAATTGAATTGTGAAAATAGATTTTCTGAAATAAACACAACTGAGAAAGCCTTTGGCATAAACAGAGATTAGGTACTGATAAGCAAAGTTTCATAGATGTTACAACTGAGTTATGAAGGTAATTAGAGAGAATAAAACTCATGAATCTATTTTGTAAAGCGCAACTGTTCCTGTGTTAGAATCCCAGGCGGCAAAACATACTCGAGTGTTGGTGGGATAGTGTTTTCAAAAGAAAAGATTTCAGTGTTTGGAGGTTTGGGAGAAATTACAGTTCAGATAAACAGGCATGAGATTGGCATTCGAAATAATGTACACACTTCATGCAACCTCTATGTCAGGTTACACATTAAGAGATATGAATATAATTGGAATTATAAATAATATGCACACTTCACACGCAAGCTCCACGTGAGGTTGCAGATTAAAATATATCACTCATGATTAAGATCTGTTAACTTTCCAGGAAATGGTGATGTGCTCAAATTTGTTTACTTTTAATAATGTGCCAATGGTTGCACCAATGCGGGATAGAATCAAGGTTATGGTAAACAAGTGAAATGTCAGAGCTGTTAGCTGTCTAGCTGTACACAATGGAATGATTAGCAAATAGACGGAGTCTACAAACATCTGGTTTTCCTTGCAACTGCTAGGTGTGCACCAGGCAACTGACCCAGTTGTTTGAGGAAGCTGCTGGGTGAAAGCTGCTTCTTGTTGCTGATGGCCGCTCGGACTCTCCTGGCCCCTCGGCCAAGTATGTATAATGCACTGTGATTGATGTCCAGAGAAACAATGTTCTGCACGTCGAAACAGTGCAGGTTTTGTGCATTCTCATACGTGTTTTAAAGTTGTATGTTACAACACCAGAACCCTTTTTTCAAAGAAAAGAAATTCAATTGATGTGTTAACACATTTCAAGATGTCTTTCATCTGGTCTCATCGGCTTTACCGGCGTCATTATTGGATACTTGGACTTGCAATGTGATGGCACAATACATTTTATTTTTATGCAGTCCAACGAAACAAAGGGGGCTGGGCCATGGAGCTGGAGGGACTCAAGAGAGCCACTGTGGTTTTAGAAGCCAATGGACTGATTGTGGAAAGCATCATTACAGACCGCCACAGTGTGATCAAATCTTTCCTCTCCAAAGACCATCCACAGATTCGACACATGCTTGATTGCTGGCACGTTGCGAAAGGTAAACCATACATAGGTCTCCGGCAACGTCACTAGAACAACTCGGTTGGGAAACTGCCACAGAGCCTGCTTTAAAAAAGTGGCTTCGATCCGTACTCTAGAACCGGACTAAGGGTGATCCCAAGGCCGCCATTTCTCCCGCAGCGGCCACTTTGTGAACTACCCGTCTTCCAGTATTGGTTTAGGTCGAGTCGCGCAAGGCTCGGTGGCGTCATCTCGCTGTGCCATTTCGCAGCAAACATATAAATGAACTTTCATGTTTTCACCCGTCGCTGAAGGGTGGCGCTGTTATTGTATTTAGTTTGGTCTGGGTGGACGCGAGCGGTCCGGGTTTCAAGGGAGAGTTTCCCAGCTTAGTGTTTTAGGAACGTTGGTCTCCGGGTGGGCAAATGACGCCTCCATTAATATTTAGATTAATATGTTACGAAACTCTTCTAGCTCTTCTTGTTGCTAGTATAAACATGACAGTCTTCGTGTGTTGTGATCATCGGCAATGACTAAGTTAACCAGACTTGCATTTATATCTGCAAATTTAATTTGCTCTAAGTACAATAATGTGATTTCTGCGCTATTTTCGTCAAACTGTGCCAAAGGGCTAAACTTGCTGCATCCTCCTACATTTAGCCCCGATGCGAGGAACTTGCGCCAACATTGCGCCAAAGCTTGATTTCGCTTTAATACTAAAAATGAGTATGGCTCAGGCCCCGCTACACATCCGGATCGTTATGGTAGGCATGCGCGAATTTTCGAACTTTTTGATTTTAGCCACACATGACGTACTATTTTATTTTATCTAAGAAAATACAAAAGTACTGTAAGTGTCAAGTACTGGCATTGACAGTAATATTCCAAGTACTGTCAGTGCCAAACACTGACAGTACTTGGAATTTCCGCAATATCTCTTATGTTCCTAGGCTGCTCCGGCCTTTAAGTTAGCTTTGTTGAGTGCGCTTCTCACCGCGCCATTTTGTACTGCAGTGAAGCGGGAACAACAAAATATTGTAATTTTGCTTATTTTGCTTTGCCGCAGTGCATCCGAGCCCTTTGGGGAAAGCATCCGCAATCGTCGCGTATATTAAAAAAAGGAACTTCATGAGTGTTAAGGTAACAGCTCTTAGTTGCAGTAAAAATTTCTGAAATAAACTGCGGCAAGTATTTATGAGAGGATGCGGTATTCTGGCGATATCTTATTCAAATTTGGGACTTAGCGACGGTACTCGCAAGAAAATATATATGAATTGCTCTATAGGATTATTTTTATTTGAAACCCGTTGTTTAGTTGTCACCTTTATATACGTTTTATTCGTTCGAGCTACAGTCAATATAACAAATTAAAACAAAATTAGGTGAAGCAGTAGTAGGAAGCTTGGGAAGAAAATTCACGACTTTGGTTGGGTTCTTTTAAGAAGGCATACTTATCGTTCACATACCAATCTCTATTAGGAGGATCTACATACATCATGTATGTATAACATAATGTAACGTTCTGTTGTGTTCGTCCTGTTCTGTGTTCCTGAGTCTCGGGTTTTTATTACCATGAATCACCACCAGCTCGCTTGTTTTTTAAGTATTTTTGCAGATACATAATGTCATTGATTTTCATAATTTAATGACAATATATTTTTATTCTAAATTCATAATTTTTGTTTTATTGAAACCATTAGAACTTGAATGGAACATTAATTTGTGCGCTGAAGATTATTCTAGCGTTATTTTACTGGAATATACTATTTGGTTTACATTTTTTTTATACCTAATGACCATTCACAGCAGACCGTACTGTTTTTCATTGATGAGCTGTTTGTTGCCATGCCTAATGCTTCTATGTTTGACTAAATAGCTGGTTCTGTGTTTTTTAGGAAATCAAACCTACCGTTGCACAGAAGTGTGAAGGCAAAGCACGCATGTTTTTTTTCAGTTTGGTGGGCCTACACGCAAATCTTAACGCATAAGATTCGCAGTGGTATGAATACAAATAAAGAGTGTGCTTGTGCACCCAAAGCCATTTTCGCTGCTCCATAATGGACATATGGCTGCCCCAAAAGGTTCTACAAAATGACTCGGGTTAATCGAATATACTGTAAGTAGTGCTATGGTCATTGGTATATGCTGCCGCATTAATGTTAATCCCAGGACATCCTTTGACGTCAGTGGAGGGAACTGTATGTTTGGAACAGGTCTAGCGGAGTATTTACAGAGATAGACTCCGAATTACAATAAAAATAAAACACCCTCTGATTTCTGCAAAATGACAGAACCATATGTTCAGAGGTATAGATTTTTCAGTGAAGCAGTGGTTTTCAAATGTATGTCCGCAAATACATTTCTAGGGTCTGCGGAACTGTATGTTGTCTGTCAAGTTAAGCAATAAAACTCACAGGTTTGGAATGTCGCAGTTTTATGATAAGTTCTCTTATACGCTAACAAAACTAGTCGACTCGCGGTGCCATTGGCATATTTTCTCAGTTATAGGTCTTCCTTTTTAGGCACTCTTACCAAAACAAACTCTTTACTAATCATAAAAAGTGTCGTGCCTTTATTCTTGTGCTAGTGAGGCTAGATCATAAAGAAAGGTAGTGTTAAAATAGGAGAGTTCGCTGTGCTTCTGGTAGTGTTTTTCACTGTAAGCTTAGCCTTTAGCAAGATAAATCGTTTCCTCTTTTCTAGGCATAAAAAAACGCCTTGTTTCATCCGGCGAGCTGAGGTCTCTCAGCGCACTAAAAGACTGGATACAACGTGTCGTCAAGCACTGGTACTTTGGTGCCCAATCGGGTGATAGATTCCTGGAGGAGATTCTCCCAAAGTGGACATCCCTGGTGAGACATGTGGCTGATGCGCACGAGCACGCCGACCCAGTCTACTCCAGATACCAAGACGGAGACCTTGGCAGGAAAAAGTGGCTCTCTGAGGGTAGGTCAACCACAGTTTACAATAGGTCTCAAAGAAATAACAACTCAAACACGCATATAAAAGACGGGCACACAGGACGGGCGGTTGCTGCAGGTTTTAACCGATTCTTTCCAGAAACGTTTTGGATCAAGCACAATTTGTCATCTACTTTCCTTTCGTGCTACCTCACCCTCTACAGATAATACCTGTCTTTCTCCCCTAACATTTCAGTTCAAATGTACAGCCTTTTCAAACGTTTAGAGCCCACCGTGTGCTTGGCAGCAGCGGGCTCGCTCCTGTAGAGTGGCGCTCCCATCCTCGCCGCTCGCTGGCTCCTTGATTTCCGAGAGTGAGAACGAACTTCGCTCACGCATTTCGCTTGCCTTGATAACAAAGTCGCGAAAAGTAGCAGGTACGTAAAGCGGCTTGCCTGTGCTCGAAGCGTGCTACTGTAGTGTGGAGGCGCTGTCATTGCAAGGGATGATTCGCTGCCCCTGCGCTTTATTAACCGAGCACCGCCAGCTGTCAGAGTGTTAAGTATGTGTGTTGTCTTCCCTCTCTTTACATTAATTCAAAATATTATGTTCTGCTTGTGCATAAACACGTTTCGTCTAGGGTTTACATCGTACACAAGTGTTGTATTTATTGCACTGTATGCCGTACTGCTCCAACGGGCATCGGTTACAGACAGGGGTACTGGTGAAGAAAATATGTTGTTCTCCAGCTCAGTATTGTTGTGTGCAAGGACCGGAAGCTGGGCGGTTTAATATTGCTTTACTTTGTAAAACTGTGCAAAACCGATGGAAGACGAAGAAACAGAAAAAGAGAGTGGTTGCATGTGCACTTTTGTGTTTATTTAACCAGTGTTGTTTCGTACTGTATTTTACAAAAAAAAGTAGGTCAATTTCCCGCTGGGGCAGAGCATCATCCCTTGCTACGGCTGTGCCTCCGCAGTAGCTCACAACGGGCGCCGCCAAGATGAACGGCACACCTGCAATTTTGTGGGACTTTGTTATTTAGGCGAGCGCAACATGAGCAAAGTTGCCCCTCTTAGGAATCTCGCAGACATCGAGTGCCGACGGTAGGAGCGCTGCTGCACGGGAGCAAGCCCGCTCCGGCCACGGGCGCGGTGGACTCTTATCTTACAGAAAAGAGTGTACATTTCTATAAAGATCGAGCAGCAAAAGGTATTTCTTTTACGCTGAGTAAAATGAAGTGTCCGCCAACATAGTCCTCACTGGACATTTTTTTTTTTATAAAAGCGGTCTACAATATTTTGTTTATTCCTGTGAATGGCTGTCTCGATTAACTTCATCATGTGATAACTTCGGTTTGCGCCTGCAACGCTTGCAGTGCACGGCACGATGGACCTCCCGCCCCCCTCTTCCCCCTCGCCGAGTTGTTAACAAGGCAAACCAATTTTCGCTGGTCTAGGAAGCATGTTAGATACTTTACTTCGCGTTCCCGGAATGATGCGCATTAGATGCCGCTAAGTTATCGCCAACTCTACATTGTTCACACAAGTTGTTTCAATTATTGGGCACGAGAGCATCAAATAATTGCCCGTATCGAATTGAGGGGACACGCTATTGAACGAACTGAAGTGACACTTGACGAAGTTCATCAAAGTTCCTATGGCAAAAAAGTAAGGGATATTACAAAGGCCTTTTTATGCATGCCTCCTGACTTTCCGTTGGTAAAGCCTGAGACGATGACAAATTGTGCTTGACTAAAATAATTTCTGTACAAAATCAAATAAAAGTTAGCACACGTGTGAGTTATATTCGTCTTGCTTTATCCGTGGCTTTTTTCGCCTTCTATTCCCTTTGGTCATGAGCAAATTAGCTGAATCAAGTTTTAATTCGTAAAATGAGTTTTGACGAAGTGTTTCTCACAGACGGGTATATATTCAGGTGGGGAAGAAAAACAATGCTGGCTGCCTGCCTACCTGGCTGAGCAGAAGTGCAGGTTATTTTTATATCTCCGAGCATCTGAAGTGACCATGCATTCACTGACATAATGAATACAGCCAAAATCTTAAGCCAGCATTTGTTTTTAGATGCCTGGCACTTACCGTTTTTTCATTCAGTTCTATGTTATTTACCTTTGATTTATAGACGGCTACTTGTCCTGATGGTACTTTTTTCTTGTTCCTATTGAAGTATGCAATATTTAGTTTGGCTTCTTCAATTATTATTGTTTTAATGGTAGAACTGAGAGATGCTATGTATATTTCACCGACGGCTTTCTGCACACGAGAAGTCAAGGAGCATCGTGCTATCCAAGGCACTCCAGAAGTATGTTCCAAGTTCTGTCGACATCTGCGCAGACCTATTCGACAGAGTTCTACCACATCGCACTAATAGACTTTGCTCCGAAGTCTACTCACTTCACTTATCGGAGTATGCAATCAAGGTACGCAAGTCTGTCAGATGTCTTCAGGGGCTTACTGGAGCTTTATCGTTTCAGAACGTACGTTGCAGCAGTCCATTTTAATGAAAATAGCAACAATCCACAAGCCACCAAGAAAGATGGCAAGACGCGATATTCACTGAATATGCCCCAACAGACAAAGAGAGCAACTGTTGCTAAAACAAAGGGACCCTGCTCATACGGTGAGCATGTCTAACAAAGCAGGAGTCTTAGGCGTTAACAAGCATGCCTCATTACATGTTATGTTCGAGGACTGATGGAGGAGGCACTGCGCCTAAACAAGCTCTACTCATCCTACAAAGCGGCTCGAGAGGACAACGCCGCAGATGCTCCCACACCATTGTCGAGCAACTTTGAACGCCTGACAAGAACTCCCTGATTGCGAAGCACCGTTCACGCTTCAACTGCTGAGGATTAGGCAAAGTGCAAATTCTGTGGATGTTTTTGTTTGTTTTCTGTTTATTTAACTTGCTGGAAGAAAATGTGTTCTTTGTACACAATTGTGAGACATGTCAAATAGTGATATCTTCATTGCACGCTCGTTGTGATACAGGGCTTCGCATAAGCATCTGAGATGCCATGCTGTACTCCGTTTCACAATAACTTGGCGAACTGTGGAGGGTAGGGACGCGCGACCCAGTAAGAGCGTCGAAGCGAGGCACGTGACTCGACGTCATGGGAGCATTTGTGTCACTACGCCAAATGTGAGGCGCGAGGCCTAGAGGAACCGGCTGTCGTCTGCTCGCCAAGAGTCGTCTGCTCCGAAACTAACCAACTTCGGATGAACGTCCACAGCAGCAACATTTCCATCGGCTAGAATAGCGAGCATTTCGTGAACCGTTCATGAGACAACCATACGCTCAATTTAGACGCGAATCTGTGACGGGTGCTAATGCCAGGGCACAGTGCACTGTTTTGAGCGGAAAAGGCCGATTACACGGATGCAATCGCCGGCGCTACAAGAAAAACAAATTGGGAGCGGATAGGGATGTGACATGAATTTTTTGGTTTAATTATAATCTAAACTAATAAATTTGTGATTATTTATTCTTTATATATTCTCGTTAATATTCTCGTTAGATATTGAAGCACGCGAGTTCAAATGCCGTTAAAAGAGAAAGAAGCTTAGAACTACGTTTTGTCACGGACGGCGCTGTTGCGGTGGTGGTAGCGAGGCGCCCGTGGCCTCGACCACGGAGTGTTATCACGTGCCTTGCTCCGGTGCTCTTATTGGATCGCGGAGGCCGCAGCCTCCAGTGTTCGCCAAGTTATCGTGAAACAGAGTATAGGTGCCACAGTGCAGAATTGTTTTTAGGTCGATTCATATTTTCAGCCCCATTATTAGCCAAACTTTATCCGTAGATCACAAGAGCCTCACAAGAAAGTAGACGCATAGGATGTTTTAATGTGCAGAACGTGAGAACTTCTTCAAGAACAGCACTCTGTAAAGCTTTGTAGTCTATGCCTTTTGGAGAAGGGAATTTTTCAGGCACCCTGGTCACCAAGCAGCTTGGAAGGGAGACCCTATTCTCCTTTCCGAATTCGCCATAGACCCACCACACGAACCGGTAATAGGGCGTGTATCTGTACTTGCTGCAAAGTAAGAAAGTATCAAATTTTGTCACATAACTTGGTATGCGCTTAAACGTATGCTGCATGTCGTGTGACTACAACAATACAAATATTCCTAGTAGCATTTTAATTGGGATGTGTATATTTGAATGTACAGTCGTCCTCACTGTTAGGGTGAACATGCTGCATTGTTCGATCGCCACTACCAGCTGCTCCAAGGGGTGCTTACACGAATGAAAGCCACAGCGATCTTCTTTCTTCTGCGAGTATGCAATTTCCTACCTTTATTCCGGTTGAAGTCGCTTTGAGGTGCTGGTAGTGGAAATCGACGATGCAACATGTTCACCCTCATAATGAGGGTAAAAATGCAACCGAAAAAAAGGCTCTACGACGTGGTGGGCGATGCAACAATCGAAGCAGGGGAGGCTGCTAGACGAGAAAGATGACGTTGCAGCAGCGCCTGAAAAACACGGCAGGTGGCAATAGGGATAGGTAGCCTGCCGACAACATTGCTTCACGGTTGCCGGTCCAGCTGCGATTTCTGCCTTGAGTGAGCGCCCCCCCCCCCCCTTTTGCTGGGGTTGTTCCATCGATCGCCACGTCACTTATTTAGTTCATTTATTTACAGATATTGCAGGCAGCAGAGCTACCCAAGCAGGAGAGGGTTACAACTATTGTGACACTAGCAGGAGCTCAACTGAATAAACATTTGTGCTTCCAGTAAGCAACGACGGCAAGCAGTTCCACCATTTAGGTGTTTGGAAGAAATATTTTTTAAAGTTTAGTTCTGGCAAATTTTGGGCGTATTACTTTTGAGTGGTTTAGTCTTGTTGATGTGTGCGGCGCTGTAAATAAATATTGTTCACTTCGTAGGCCAGAACTGTTATGTGATAGTAAATAGAGAAACCTTAGCCTGTTGACTTGACGGCGCAGGTAGAGCGGGCTCAGGTCCAGGTGCTTGAGCATATTAGTTACGTCTGATGATGACCGATTGTCTGATGATATAAACCTTTCATTAAGAAACTGGATCCGCTCCACCTCTGTGATGTCTTTGATGAAGTATGAATCCTTCACGATTGAGGAGTAATCAAAGGCTGGTCACACTAGAGGACGATATGCTTTGAGTTTGACGTTTATGGGCATCCCTTCAGTTTTTGCGTAGGAAGCATAGCTTTCGAAATGCATTTAGTATATATATATTATTAATATGTTCGTCCCACTTAAGAATACTTTTTATTGTTACCCCTAAGTTTTCATGGAGTCTTTTTCTTCGGCTGCCGCCAGGATAGCGCTCTCAGGCGATAAGCCATGGTTCGTGCCTTCCAGAATAAGTGAGCTGACCACTGCACATGCAGGACCTGTATGTCTTGAACTGTACTTGTTGAGCAAAGCATTTGCATTTCAGTAGGTTTTGAAAACCAATGTAAATATGAATCATGAAGGCATGTGTCTTCTGTTTCGTTCCTCTTCTTTGAGACGATTGGTGATTTACCTTATAATGAGGAATTGTGTGAATTTACTTTCGCATTCATGCGTTGTAAGTTTCTGACGCTCAGTGGTCGAGACACCTTTAGCTTTGTGTATTCCAGCTCCAGGACGTCCCGGTTGAGACAGTACAAGGCAAAGAGGTGGTGCCTGGTTACAGAGTCTAGGCTCCCAGCTTTGTCTTTGACCTTGCCTTGTACCTGGCAGCACACATACTCTCTTCTTGTGGGCATGCTGCCCCATCGTGAATTGCAGCAGCAGCAGATTAAAGAAGTTGAGAACTTGGCGAATATATGCACAAGTATATATAAAACAAGTTGGGATATTTGCATATTTGTCTAGTGCTGTAAATATAAATACAGTTTGCCTCTTGTTTATTGTGCTATACAGGACAAAATACTTATAGTATGCTGCACTACAGACCTGCATTATCAGCTATGTTAAGGCTTTAACATTGCTGTCATTACGAGTAAAACTACGGTTGTCGCAGTCAATCCCTGTACATGCTGTAATCGAATATATACAGGCGCTGCCAGAATATTCAGGAGCACGGAACCG
>JAZHYW010040798.1:0-13082 GCA_037355805.1 Ixodes ricinus | reverse complement strand
AGCCCTCCGCAGCCGTCGTCCCTCCGCTAGCTTGGGACGACGGCTGCAGAGGGCCAGCCCGCCTTATCCTAGCTCGGCGAGCTGGGCTGGGAGTCGAGGAGGACGACAGCGGAAGTCGCCAGAGATAAGAGGATTTCTCCCCGACATTTATTGACTAATTGTCCATATTAGTTGCAAAATCAGTTTACCTCATGTTCCTTAAATAAACCGTTCTTCGCTAACATCCAAATCTCCGTCGACGGAGAAGAGCCTATTTTCTTCGCGACAATAGTAAAAATGCAACCGAAATCAAACACTGAGGCACAAACCCTACACAACCCAAAACTCTAATAACATGAAACCCAGCTTCAATTAAAAGCCCAAAGAACCCATGTAAAGGTTACAAACGAGAGTATTTTTTGGCTAAAAGTTGGTACATGTAGTCTTTGATGAACATTTTACATATATGTAGTCTTTTGAAACATTTTTGGCGAGTGTAGTCTCGTCAAAATAGTCTTTCCCAAGACCATAAACAAATCGAGTTAGTTCGCTCGATCCATTCGACTAAAAACCACAAAAGAAGTAGTGCGATTGTTTTGACGCGGTGATCAAGTTCGCATTATAATTTAAAGAAATGGTAACGAAATGCCAAACGAGAACAAACTGGTGCTTCGCTTTCACTGCCTTGTTCGACTGAGCAGGCGCAGTGGAGTCGGCAATGCGGCACAGCAGCACATATGCACACACACGCACACACACAGAGTGTCCACAAAGCCTCTTCGGCGGTTACTGCGGACTCGGTAATTCCCACCTTCTGCCCATCAATGCGCAAGTTCTGCGTCGGACACGGAGAAAGAAACAAACCGAACCTGCTCTGCGAATGTCTCTTTCTGGCCTCACAACCTCGTACTGCGGCGGAGCCCAACGCCCGAAGGCTCAAAACTAAACATTATTTATCGTTTTCATTTCTTTTTTTTTGCTGCCAATTTTTATTGTTATTAGGAAAAACAGAAATTATAATAAATAAGATAAAAAAAAAATTAAAACTTGCGAGAAGGAACAGATCTGCAAAAGATGAAATGAGTTACGAGCTCCCAAAAAAGTGATAAATCAAGTTTGATTTACGGAAATGTCTAAAATGTGTTTTAAAAATTATAAACGATTTTTAAGTAAGAAAGGGCACAAACGAGTCTGAGATTTCCTCGCCTTCTCGAACTAAATGGGGCCGTGTCTTTCTAGATAAGTAGAAATACAAACAACTAAGAAAAGCAATCGTTCGCGTGTTCTTCGTTCTTTTTATCTCCGCAATTTTACGACGTAAACGAACGACGTCTGTAAGAAAAGGCAGGAGAAAAACAGGCTGTTAATAGCATTAAGAAAAAAAAAAGATGAAGTAAGCTTTAAATAGTTTTTTTTTTGGCTGTGTGACGAATGACACGCAGATTAAATTGCCCTTGGAATTAGTCCACGTGTCGCTACTCCAGCTAAAGATTGTAGGACCATTCCATGTGGTCAGAGCTCCAGGAACAGGTCATTGGTTTGTTGTGAACACCGAGAAACTAATCCCATAGTTGAAGCCGCTCGCTCGAGGCACAAAATGTGCCGGCGTTAATCTGAGGCTAGTCCAGGTTTATTCCACGCCTTGGAGAAAAACACAAGCTCGAGACATCTTCCACGAAAAATAACTAGGCGTCGCAACAAAACAAGATTCATCGCAGCGCCAAAAGTTCAAACTAAGAACAAGAAATAAGGGCACATTGATACTTTAGAGTCTAGACCCATGTTGTGGTAAAAAAAACTATGTCCAAACTCCGGTCTAAAAACATGCTTTTCGTGCAAGGCTCGTCAAATTATGAGGCGCTGGAGAAATGCAGCATTCTGCGTTAAGTCCTTATTTCGAACTCTTTTGTTCGCCTTCCGCCCATTGAAAAGCATGGGGGAAGGGCCTTAGAGCGCACCTGGTATCGCTGCGCCGCAGCGTTCTTCCGCAACATATAGTTCGTCTGCTTTCCTCGCCGTCACCATGCCAACCACTGATCTCAATGACAATTGCTGGATCGCGTTTGCCCGCTTCCGCAAATGCGGTCACTGGCGGCCAAGGACGTTTAAATAGGGCAGGACCCGGCATGACGTCATACCCAGCGACGCCGGAAGAACAACCCAATCCCAGACTGCCCCGCGCACCGACGCTCTCTCATCCAAACTAAATTCAACCATGCTCCCATCGTCTGCTCTCCGCTCGGTCGTTAGGCTTAGGCTACGTCTGCTCCGTGCCTGCGGTCTGCTTCGTCTGCTCGCTGTCGCGGCTGGCTTTCGATTCGATCGGCGCACCAAAAGATGTTTCGATGCGAACCCGAATACTCATCACGGCGGAGTGAAACCAACATCTTCTCGAAGCAGAATTTGTACGGCTTTCTCAACCCGCGATGCCCTTCTCAGCACGACACACACCACAGCGCCTTCTCAGCGTTCGTGCCTACGATCCTTCTCAGCGTTCGTGCCTACGATGACTGACTCGCGATCGCTTTCCAAAGCCGCGCTACGACGACTCGTTCGAGACGACGCTCCAGGCGCGGTCGCGCGGTGTCGAGAGCGTCCGCTACACGCCGACTTCCTAGTCCTACTGGTCAGGCAAGTGTTGGGCTCGAAATCTCGCCTGTTCGACACCGATTCAGTCGGTGCGTCGTCTAGAGCGTCTCAACTCTAGTCACTTACTTTCTGCTGGGCAACCAGGCGTTCGTTTATAATAATCTCATCCAATTCCGACCATACCGGTTTAAAAGTCTCCCGTTAAGCGCTGTTTCAAATAACAGTGGGTGCCGCCATTACTTTCGGTGCACACAATCGCGTTGCCACGGAAATGCCATGGCAACGAGGGTTGTTTGCACCGAAATTAATGGCGGCGCCCACTCACTAGGCTTCCCATTGGTCAAGAAATGTCCGTCGCGGCTCGTAGCCACGCCTACTTCCGTTACACTTCGCTCCATGCATTGGGGATAGGGACGCCACCTCCTGCCCATTATAACCTCCTTGCTGGCGGCCATCTTTTTGGTAGAGTTATATCACCTCTAGCCAAGATACAGCTGCTGAAGCCACCTGGCAGCCACCATCATCCATCCATGGCAGACGGCGTTTTGGCAGTTGTGGTGGCAGGCTGCCATCAAAATAGCGTGGGTGATATTCCGTGATTGATTGAAATTGTTTGACAAAACATGTTTTTAAAACCCGGCGTGAACGGTAGCCCGGTCTTTGAGGACCCGGTGAAAGTTTCACGAAATCGCGCAGCACCGGGGAAAAACAGCACAGCACGCATCGAAAGTCGCATCGAAAGCAGACGCCGGTACGTAGTCTGCTTTCGATGCGAGCTGCGCTGCTTTCCCCGGTGCTGCGCTTTCGTAGAACTTTCGCCGGGTCCTCAAAGACGAGGCTACCGTTCACGCCGGGTTTCAAGAATCTGCTTCGTCGAACAACTTCAATCAAGCACGAAATATCACCCACGGTACGGTGTACTAGATCTACGGCTATTTTATGGCAGCCTGCCGCCATTGCGCTGTCCGCCATATTACTATGATGGCTAGAGATGATATAACTCTACCAAAAAGATGGCCGACCGTGGCCGCATTCCCGTCCATAGGCGGAGCTGGTCAAACGCGATCCAGCAAGTAGACATAGAGATCAGTGATGCCAACGAACGCCGAATGAATGGAAGCACGCACGGTACCGCCGCGTGAAGCCAGCAACAGCTGACGCCATTTTACGAACGCCGTCTGCTAGCCAAAGCCGAACGCGGTATGTCAGATCAACCGCCTCCGCCGCCGCGCCGCAAGCAAAGACGACGAAGCTGAGACACGCCGACGGCGATCGAGCAAGCAACAACACCGCGGGACGACTGCAACGTCGGCATTTATTGGGATGAAAGGCGCGAAATAAGCAAGGACAATTTTTATTTGAATCATAACACGCGATGCCACGGTCGGCATCGTTACAAAGACAACAGTCGGACCCAACAAATAAAGAAACTAAGTGAATAAAAATAAAAAAGGAAGCCGTTCTCGGGCGGCGTGTTCTTTGATGAGAGGTGTTGCTCGCAATGTTCCTGGTTTGTTTTCTTTTTTGTTTCTTTTCCGTAGAGGATGCCACGACCCTTATTTGAAGCTGATTTGTTAATTCAATAACAAACAACGCGTTGGAACGAGGGAGGGAGGAGTCTTGGCGTCAGAATTCGACGTAGTCTAAATGAAAATAAAAGTAAGAATGCACAATATATGCCGTACTGCAAGACCGCCGCCGACGACCGTTAGGCTATTTATTTTGTTTCTTTAGATTTTTATCGCGACCACTATTCCACCGTGCCTCAGATTTTCCGGCGGAGGTCCGGCAGTTTTTGATAACTATTATTATCGTCGTTTGAAGGGCACTCTTCCTATGCTGCTTCGTCTTCGTTCCTGACGCCATAAAAATATGGGCGGGAAAAGTTAGCGCCACGTATAAAAAAATAAAAAGTTTAGTTCAAGGTCGGATTGGTTTGTGGATACAATTAGTCCAATAATTAATTAGCCCAATTATTTAGCTTTGTTATTAGCATCTTTTGTGTGCATGTGTGAAATACAGCACCCAACGAGAAGACATGAGAAGAACGCTGCAAGTGCTGGACCGTAGACCATTTAATGCCACCAAAATCCTGGGCCGGAGAACTTTTGGCGGTATCAGTGTATCATTTTTAAAGCGCTACAAAAACACGTCGGGGACACTGAACTTTTGGACCAACTTTGAGTCCGTGAGCGTGTGATGTGTGTGTATGCCATTCTTTATTTTTAGATTGTAGGCGCAAAAAATCCACACGGACTAGTGTGGCCTGAGTAATGCAGAGTCTAGGCCAACATCTGGGTGCTGTTACTCAGGCCCTAGTCAGTGTGGATTTTTCGCGCCTATAATCTAAACAGAAAGAATATTTTTATCGGCGTCAGGAACGAAGCAGCATAGGAAGAGTGCCCTTCAAACGACAATAATAATAATTATTAGAAACTGCCGGATCTCCCCTGGAGAGTCCGAAGCACAGTGAAGTAGTCGCCGCGATAAAAAATCTAAAGAAACAAAATAAATGGCCTAACGGTCGTCGGCGGCGTCATTAGGACTCGCCGAGTGCGGAGTATAACGGTCTTGGCATACGGTCGTTATTTTCTTTTCTTTTCTACCACGTCGAATTCGGACGCCAAGACTCTACACCTCCTCCGTTCCAACGCGTTGTCAGCTTCAAGTAAAATTCGTGGCACCCTCTCAAAAAAAAAAAAAAAAGCTTTCCGAGCAGCTAAAGCAGCATGGCCGCTCCTCCTCTCATCAAAGAAGACGCCGTCACGCCGTCCGAAAATCCAACCGCTCTCTTCTTATTTTTTCTTTTTATTCACTTTGTTACTTTTTTTGTTGTTGGGTTCGACTGCTCCCTTCTCTGTGACGATGCCGTCTGTGGACATACGTTTGGCGTTTGTTTTGTCACGCGATGGTGTGGTCCGACCGATCAACCAATGAGTTTGTTGGAATTGTGTCACGAGGTAGAAAATGGCGGATCAAATAAAAATAATAAATGCAAAGAAGCGCGCAGTTCCCCCTCGGCGCTTTATTCTTCCAGAGGCGAGCATCGCAGTGCCATGGCGTTCAACTTGTGCCGTCTTCATGACGCCATGAAAGATCATCTTGAAGCAATTAATTTGCTTCAGCGCATGGGCCTGCTCCTGGCTCCTGGGTTTTCGTGCGTGTCCAGAGTGCGAAGCTGCGATGACAAGCTGCAAGTCCGCGATAGATCTGCGGATCGCTACACGTGCGGGTGCGGTGTGTGGATGACTCGTGCGGTGTACAAGAGGAAGCCGGTCAAAGTTTAGTGCCGGGGCCAGGTCTCGGTACGGAGCGGTTCCTTTTTCGAAGGATCGCACCTGACGCTTCTCCAACTCATGAAAATCATCCTCCGGTGCCAGAACCTACCGTGCGCCGTCATTCAGCGGGAGACTGATATCGCAAGTAAGACAATAACTGATTGGGCGAGCTTTTGTCGGGAGGTTGTGGTAAATGCCGTTTTTAAGCATTCAGGCATGATTGGTGGCGAAGGCGTGACTGTAGAACTAGACCAGAGTATGTTCGGTCGGCGAAAGTACCATCGCGGGTATTTAAGGCCTGGCCAGTGGGTTTTCGGTGGTGTGGAGCGTTGCAGCGGGTGCTGCTTTCTTGTTCCCGTGGAGACCTGTGACGCTAAAATCCCTGCAAGGGCTAATAACCGAGTGGGTCCGCCCTAGAACAAGAATAATCACTGACTGTTGGGCTGGCTGTAGCAAGCTTGCAGATGACGCTCGCTTCACGCACCTCACCGTCAACCACAAGCTACACTTTGTCGACGCGAACACTGGTGCGCATACCAATACGGTGGATCGCACCTGGGCCCACGTCAAAAAGTCTCTTCCATCTGGACGGCGCGAGAGCCACAATTTCACTGGTCACAGTCACCTTGCAAAATTCATGTTGTGGAGGAGAGAGAAGGCGCGCGGAAACACTGATAGATTCCAGTCGTTCGTCGCCGTGGCCGCCAAAATCTGTAGAGCCCCGACGCAGACAGGGCGATGATTCTGACGGCCCCGGTGACTTCGAGTGATCCGCTGCGCTGAGCCCGTCGCCCGCCTGAATGCATAAAGGCGACTTATGCGCCAACCGCTTGTCAAGTGCTCGTTACGTCAGTTATAGGTTCTGGTAGCGGTCTAAACGGCCCTTTTCAGGGCCCCCATATTTTGAAAACGGAGCTGTGTTCTGTACGCGGCACCCCGTGTCTCTGTAAAAAGTTCACAGGAAAGACCCAGCAAAGGTATGTGGTCCCCAACTTGGATATCGCGTGTTATGATTCAAATAAAAATTGTTCTTGCTTATTTCGCGCCTTTGATCCCAATAAATGCCGCCATTGCAGTCGTCCCGCGGTGCTGTTGCTCGCCTATTCGCCGTCGGCGTGCCTCAGCTTCGTCGTCTTTGCTAGCGGCGCACCGGCGAAAGCTGCCTTTGATCCCAATAAATGCCGACGTTGCAGTCGTCCCGCGGTGTTGTTGCTTGCTCGATCGCCGTCGACGTGTCTCAGCTTCGTCGTCTTTGCTTGCGGCGCGGCGGCGGAGGCGGTTGATCTGACATACCGCGTTCGGCTTTGGCTAGCAGACGGCGTTCGTAAAATGGCGTCAGCTGTTGCTGGCTTCACGCGGCGGTACCGTGCGCAACGTTGACAGATACTTCACCAGTTCGCGTATGCTCCTCGGCGCGCCTGTGGGGAGAGGCGGCCCGGCGCAGTCCCCGCCACCGCAGCGCTGCGGTCGAAGGTTGCGCCATCAGGACTGATCGCCGCTCCCTTGCGCGCAATGTTCAGCACGCCTTGACTGCAGCCCGGGATCTCGGCTGATTTCGCGAGTAACGACGCTATTAGTCTAGTTTCGGTCGTTTTTGAACAAAGGCAACTCGGCAAATGATGTAATACCGAAAATAATACGTACGTGCAGGCGGTTCAGCCTTGGCCCGCAGCGGTTGTCACTATGCTTGGTTGCTTCACGTCGTCAATAAAAACGAGCGAGACGAGGATCGTTCGCGCGGTCGGCATAATTTATTCCAGACATTCACAGAACGCACGTAGTGATTTAATGTCGCGAAAAAGAAAGCTGCGCGTCGCAATCGCGCCGTCCTGGGCATTTTTTTTCTTCTTTTGTATTACAAAATATATCGATCTTACCTGTGCTATTTTAGAAGATTTGCTCAGCTTGCAATTTAGTAAAGTATCTACAGGAACTGCTCATTCACAACACATTACACAAGCCGTGACACAATCAATTTTATTTTGCTAACTCGCAATGACAAATATAGAAACGTGAGCTTCAAATCACGCGCAAAACAAAGCTGCTGTTGACAGTTAATGCTACCAGCGTATACGACTCGGCTACTTTTCCCTATCTCTGTGGGCCCTGCGGCACTGTCGTCTTTGCTTGGCACTTTTTGCGTGCGAAAAAGTGCATACGTCACGTCACAACGACACGTCGTATCACAAACCGTCGAAGAGCAACTCACACTACTCGAAGCGGCATGATAAACCAACCGATCTACGTAACAAACAGCGCGAACAGCGAGCGAAAATGCATAGCCCAACCGCGTAACCGGAGTCTGGCTTCTGGCTGGCACACACGCGCAAGCTTCGATCGCAGCGCCCTCGCAGTTCCTAGGGATCTGATCGCGCCCGCCTGGCTAGCAGGCGGCAGTTCGGGAACTGGAGTAAGCTATCTACATATACGCTGTGGTACCGTGCGTGCTTCCATTCATTCGGCGTTCGTTGGCATGGTGACGGCGAGGAAAGCAGACGAACTATATGTTGCGGAAGAACGCTGCGGCGCAGCGATACCAGGTGCGTTCTAAGGCCCTTCCCGCATGCTTTTCAATGGGCGGAAGGCGAACAAAAAGAGTTCGAAATAAGGACTTAACGCAGAATGCTGCATTTCTCCAGCGCCTCATAATTTGACGAGCCTTACACGAAAAACGCGTTTTTGTGGCCATCCCGCGTTTGTTTTTTTTATCCGTAACATGGGTCTAAAGTATCAAACTGCCGAAATAAGTGCCAAGGTGAGAACGGCCTTGGACAAGGCGTCTCGTGGAGCGCGTGCACGCAGGCAAAGCACGGAGCAAGGCACGGAGCGCGTGCTGGGCCTTCATCTTCTCACTCTGCCGGTCACTATAGAAATGCTAAGAAACGGGGAGCGGAACAAAATAAGTGCTTGATAAAGTCTGCCGATTGACTTAGGAACTAGCAAAAGTTTCTCGGCAGCAAACACACACGCAATCAGGCCGAGACAGAGCGGGGGCAAACCCAGGCGCGTGAGTGCGTGAGGCGGCGCCAAATTTTGAGCACAGTGCAAGGAGCGCTGTTGAAAAATCTCAGCGTGGTCTCTAGAAGCGGCCTTTCATTCTCCCCAGTAACGGGTGTCGCGACGCTGAAGCGAAACTCGTGTCGTACAACTTTCTTTCCCCTTTTTTTTTCTCCTTCTCAAGCTTCCTGGACATGTTTGCATACTCTATCCAGCTCAAAGTTCTTCCGAGGCGAACAAGTTGGCGAAGCTTAGGACGGAACGCAGCGGACGCCATCGAGCCATTGCCAGCGAATCCAGCGTTGGGAAAATATGGCGCGACTAAGCGCCGAGCGTCTTGCCGCACTCTTCCCAAAGGCCACGTGACACTCGCACGGCACGGGATTGGTTGCCAGGGCTCGTAAGCGTAGGGCGAAACGAAGCGAAGGACGGCGGTGTTCAGGTGTCACACTCATCGTCCAAAAAAGGAACACGAAGCCCGTGCCACCATTTTTTTCTTGTTGATGTTTGTTCTCTGTAACCGGACGGAGGAAGAAATAAGCAACATCATCTAAAGCCCGAAACAGAAGCAATGAAAAAGAAAAAAAAAAGAAAAAGAAAAGGAGAACATACCACAAAGTGAAGACTCTGTGTCACGCTGTTGCGTAGTTTCTTCTCTTTTTTTTCTTCTTTTCTTGCCCCCATTAAGGGCTGAAACTATGTTGGTCGCCAACCGGTACTCCTGCATACTTTCGCTTCTTTCGAGAGGCTCGAGCCTTTTGGGAACAGCGAGTGTTAAAGAAGGCGAGTAATACATAGGGAGAGTAATACAGAGGGAAAGAGGGGATAAAAAAAGGAAAAGGAAGCTCGAAGAGAAGAAGTAAGACGGAAGGAACTTGGGAGAAGCAAACTTCTTGAGGGTGAGCGGGGTAAGCTCCGCAACAAGATATAGCAAAAGCGACGCCATCAGGAGGGAAACATGGAGAGAGGGTAAAAACACGGGCGAGCTGCTGAAGAACTTCCATAGTAACCGGAGACACGAAACGATAAAAAAAAAAAACGGACAAAACAACAACAAGTTTAAATGTAGGAGGCAGAAAACGCCGACGTAGGAGAGGGGAGCAAGGCTGGAAAAGGAAGTGACGAGATTCAAAGAGCCCTATGAAAAAAAAGTAAAAAAAAAAGAGAGGAAGGGATAGAAAAAAAAAATGCCGAAATCGCTGGTGTAGTTTTGCTAATTCTCAACGAAATGCGTTAGCATTTAGCGCACGGGTTCGTTCTCTTCGGTGGGCCAGTCTGTTCTCCCCGGCGGTTTCCGATGCAGTCAGCACAGCTTTGAGAGGAGTGGGCGTCAACAAGGGCGCGTCGTTGAATGCCTGCGGGAAGGCTCTTTCCCTCTTACGTTAGAGGGGAAAGCGGACGGAACCAGCGAACGAAAGGAGCGAAAGAGAGCGCCGGGAACCGTGGCATCACCAAACCAGGTCACTTTACGGTCCAGTTCAGAGCCACCAAATGATCTCTAGCCCAGTCCAAACTAAACTAAAGCAAAGACGGCTGCATACACCAGGACAATGAATTCGAACGCTTGAGCTCGTCATTCAGAGCACATCCAGGGGGAGTGGTGTGGTCAGTCTAGCAGAGGTCCCCGCATCCTCAGACCAAGCTCGTCCCTATCGTAGAGAACGCCGATCTTGACGGTGTGGAATGAACGTTGTGGAAGCGCTGTAGGAGCTTTGACACTACAACGTAGCACACTCGATAGCGTCCTACGCCAAGTCTCATTCAAGACTAAGTAACTCCCACGAGCGAGCCATACGGCTGCGAACTGACGCTGCTTCGTATGGGCCCCTGACGTGGCGCAATTCCAACGGAGCTTCACAGACCGTCAAAAGGCGCAATCTCGAAATTTGCTCACTTCTTTTTAAGATTAGTTTACTCCCGAGTTTTCTGGCGGCAGCCTAGAAACACAAGTAGACTAGCGTTTCTGGGCTGCCACTCCAGAGAGATACGCGACATAACATGTCGTACATCCGTTTTTAAATCATCCTTCTGCAATGGAACAGACTTCCGGACGCCGTGGTTCTCACGCCCGTTGAAAACTGTGAAGGTGCTCTAACGCAGTGTTTTCGTGAAACCGTGCTATGATGGTTTTCTAAGTAGCTTATGTATTCATTTTTCCTGCGTTTGTATACGAAAAAAGTGGAGTGATAATTAATGAGTACCGTGTTTCGATAATGCAAGTTCATCAATGTGTTTGTTGCATATTTTGCGTGCTACGCGGGTGTGAGTGTGCTTTATCGGTGTAGCAAATCTTTGATGTGTATTCTCTATTTGTGTATGAATGTGTAAGTCACCCCCTACGATAATGCCCCATCGGCGACCTGTAGGTAAAAAATAAAATAAGTCACTTTTTTGGGGGAAAAAACGTGACTCCCGTCAGAAAAAAAGAAAAAAAGACAGGTGTGGGTATGTTTATACAGTCTGAACTTAGTCTGCCTCAACGGGCAACTTGTCTCCCAGCTGTAGACGAGCAATTTAGCCAGTGCAGTGAGACTTCTAGCCTCTTTAACGTGCACTACGCAGTAGTGGTACACGATCGCACGCCGGTACGATGCTCATCCAGACCGGTACGGGCAGGGGTGGGGATCGAGCGCAGGATGCCTGGGTTCTGCAGCGCGAGCTTTCGCTCCACACGTGCTCTCTCTCTCTCTCTCTCTCTCTCTCTCTCTCTCTACACACACACACACACACACACACACACACACACACACACACACACACACACACACACACACACACACACACACACACACACACACACACACACACACACACACACACACATGCACACACACACAGAGAGACAGACAGACAGACAGACAGACAGAAGACAGAAGAGAGAGAGAGAGAGAGAGAGAGAGAGATGAGCCCACTCGGCCACCGATCCCCCGCGAGCGGCAGGAGTTTATATTCAAAGCGCAAATGCCGTTCGCGAGCGGTCAATTGCTTACATAGTGTCGCTTCTATCATTTTTTGTAGCGTAAGCTACACTGGCCGAGGTTGAGCAGTTTCGTGTGGTTGTTGGAGAGCCATGCTGCGCATGCGCGAGGAGCAGTGACGTCACATGCTGTCAGTCCCCGATGCACCCGCTCGAGATCATGGCTCGCGCTGTCTGGTTGTTCTGGGCGGCAGCTTGGTTGCTTGATACATAACAACACGGCGCACAGCTTAACTCATCGGATCCCGAAGTAGTCACATAATGCGTATACCGTGTGTGTCATTGAAGCAGCAGTAAGCATGATGATCAAGCTAATCCTAGACAACCAGGAAAGCTAAGAATAACCAGCTGGACCTAAGCTTACTCTTACGTATATCAAGGCATAGCCGAGCTAAGGCATTGTTAGTTTTTTTTTATTGCTTTGCTGTTATAAAAGAATAATTGTCTATCACACCCTATAGACCGTTCCATTAGGGTCATAGCAGAGAGGGTAATAGAGCGAAAAAAATACCCTCCCCTCTCACCCCGCATGTCGTCTCCGCCGAGTGGCCTGTAGTTAGCATCCGGCTGGCGTGCAGACTCTGTTTAAAAATCGCGTCATTTTAGAAATTTCAAGCGCAGATGCGCAGATTTTGGTATGCCTTGTTATCGTGTAATAATATGCTAGATAAAAAAAAAAACTAACAGGGTCCAATTGCGCTGTTACCTGCGTGCAAATAAGAAAAAATAGGGAAAACTGTATCAGATTGCCCCGTCTCTCTGGCGAAAAGTAAATCCGGTTACTGTACCTTTATTACTATACAAAGTTCGTACTGGTGTAGGCCTTTAGCGACCATGAGTGGAAGTCTGAAATAATAAAAAAACGTGTTCTCCTGCAGCAATACACGCAGTAGTTGAGGGTAGTACTGCCGGCTGACTCAACTGCTATTTAAGTAACGGAAAAAGATATGCTAGTTGATCATTTACCGAAATAGAACAACAGAGAGCTATAGCTGATTCTGGAGTAGCCACAACTATTCTAAGGACGCGAACCACTTCACAACGGCAGCCACGAGCGAGAGTTCGATGTTCCGTACAGCCCGCCGCTACAGCCCAAAAAGGGAGAACGGCAACCTCCCGGTTTGTCGTCTGCTAGCGGAGTCTGGCGCGTGCCCTCTCTCTCGTTTTACCCCGCCGAACCCGCTGGATTTCCCGGATGTATGGAGAGGGCGCTGCTGTCGAACAAAATGGTGCCGCCCAGAGAGCACTAAATGGAATGGTGT
>JAZHYW010040794.1:0-11344 GCA_037355805.1 Ixodes ricinus | reverse complement strand
CTTAGAGTGTATAGGCAGCTAAGGACGCTTTTGTGATCGCGGGCGTATAGCCGCGGCGACGTAGGCCCCGTTAGCCTGGCTAAAGAAGGGATTTCTCGCCCCGATCGAGCGCATGAATGACTCTCTTCCACTTTCCTACATCTGCAGTAAAAAGAGAAAGAAAAGGGTCGCGGGCCTATGGTCTAAGCAATATAAAACACCATTAAGCCGGCTAAAAAAATTGGATGGTCGCGAGTCTATGGCTCCAGAGACATACCCCTACAAAAATGTCCTATGGTCGGCTATAGAAAATTCTTTGTATGGTCGGCTTTCAGCTATTTGGCCCAATTAGCAGAAAGAAATTTTCTATGGCTGTCTTTAGCATTTTTTATGGTCATGCCTGTATGGGCCTCTTTTAGCTTTGTCTATGGCCCTATCGCTGTCCAGCCATAGCGCTCTTTAGCTTGTCTAATGGTTGGCTAAAGACTTCTCTATGGCTTACCCTATGGCTCTCTTTGGCCAGCAAACTCTAAAAAAAGAAAGTGCTACTTGAAGTAACATTTCGTGATTTGTGACTTGTGAACGCTACCCGACTTGTAGACGCTACATGGCCGATAATACGTACACAGTTTGAACAACAGAAATACATACAGAGCACAAGCAGAACGCTACTCCACACAACAGCAACAATGCCGCGACACCAGATCCCTCTCTTCATAGCAGCTACGCGTTCGCGCTAGCCGTATGTATGGCAGTCTAATTTTTTGAATCCGACTTTTTCGGTGACCCATCATTTGTCGCAAAGGGACCAGGAGAGGCGGAGCGAATACAACTCAAACTTACTACATTATTTGAATTGTCTCTGGAACCAGCCCCCATCTCTTAATTCAACGCCCTGAAAAACGCAAATGTAGATCATTAGGCATAATTGCACCAAAATTTGCTTAATTATCTCTTTAGTCAGTTTGATGAATCACGTTGACAATGCAGTGATGACAGACGCAGAACACTGGTGGCAGGTTGCAATCAAAGCTGTTGCTTCGATTGCGGTGTTCGGCGCCAGTGAAATTTATTGCTACACTTTTGGGGGTAATAATTAATTTTAATTGTTGCACAAGTATTTTAATGGTTTTTCAAACAAACAATATTACTGGTTTCCACGGCTCATTGCAACAGCAGAGAACATATCTTGGGTCATGGTTTGTCACCGGCATTACAGAAATTTAGTATTGATTTAATTTTCTAACCTGGAGTGTTTTTACTAAAACAGTAAGCGCCGGTATTGATTTTCTATAGGCGTGGAAAGAAAATTTATTGGTTCTTAGTCTTTAGACTCGGGGCCTAAATTTTTCTATAGACGGGTAAAGACAATTTATTGGTTTCCAGTCTTTAAACTCGAGGCCAAAGAATTTTCCATAGGCGGGTAAAGAACATTTATTGGATTCGTGTCTTTAGACATGGGGCCATGTAATTTTCTATAGGCGTCTAAAGAAATTTTATTGGTTCCGAGTCGTTGAGGCTTAAGGCCATAAAATTTTCTATAGACAGCTAAAGACAATTTATTGGTTCCTAGTCTTTAGGCTTGTGGCCATAGAATTTTCTATAGGCGGGTAAAGAAAAGTTATTGGTTCCCAGTCTTTAGACACAGGGCCATAGATTTTTCTATAGCTGGCTGTAGCTGTCTTTATGAATTTCTATGGCCGACCATAGAGGCCATAGGGGTGATAGCCTGCCATATAATTTTCTATAGACGACCATAGACCATTTTGTATGCGGACATCCCGCTATAACTGGCTAAACCACATTGAAAGGTCGGGAGGCTATAGCTTTGGTGACATAAAACACTATAGAGGTCGGCTAAAGTAAATTCAATGTCGCGAGTCTATAAAATTAGGGACAAACACCACTTTATAGTCAGCTAAAGCAATTAAAAAGGTCGGAGGCCTAAAGCTTTGGGTGACATAAAACACTATAGAGATTGTGTAAAAATTCAATGGTTACGGAGTCTATAGATCCAGGGACATACACCACTCCTAGCTGGCTAAAGCATATAAAGGCTGAGGCCTATAGCTTTTGTGATATCAAACTATAGTGTCGCTAAAGTGAAAATTCAATGGTCGCGTGTTCATAGGGATTTAGGGACATCCACCACTATATAGCCAGCTAAAGCTACATTGAAAGGTCGGAGGCCTATAGCTTTATGACATAAAACTACTGCAGAGTTGGCAAGAAAAATGCAATGTTCACGAGTCCTAGATTTAGGGACATACACCACTCTATAGCCGGCTAAAGCACATTCAATTGTCGCGAGTCTATAGCTTTAGAGGACATACATACTGCTTCTATAGCTCGCTAAAGAATATTGAATAGTCGCGGAGTCTATAGCCGTATAGCCATAAATTATTTTATAGCCAGCTATAGAAATCGGAATGGTCGAGATTCTATAGCTTTGAAGACATAGATTTTTCTATAGGTGGCTATTGCGTGTTTTATGGTTTTTTATGGGTGACCATAGAGGGCCATAGAAGGTGAGAGCTCACCATAGGATTTTCCATGGACGTCCATAGACCATTTTCGTATGGGACTATAACACAATCTTTCATGATGCCCTTTCATTACCCATACAGTGACTTTTTAACTGGTATGTATTGCCCTTGGGAGTGCCAGGTGCGTGACTTATTTTCGCAAACAGCGGCGAATAGTTGCTAAAGTCATGTGACTGCAGAGTAGTTATTTTCAGGAATAGAGCCAAATTCGTAAGTCCCTTCTGAATTCAGCGCCCCTTGCAGCGGATTGTTGCACCGGAGGGGTTAAATGTACTAGGAGCGAGTATGACGTTAGCGCCGCAGTTGCCAAAGTGATCCTCCTATAGAAAAGTGGAAAAAAGTAGAACAAAACAGTGGAGTGTGCAAGTCGAGCTGGTGATAATTAATCATAATGTGACACCTGAGATAGGTGCGAAAAAATTGGAACCTTCAAATAGAAAGACAAGACAAAAGAGATTGTCTCAAAACCAGACATGTACACGTTACCCCAAAAAAGTAACTAAAACCCGTTACTCGTCACTCGCTGAAAAAGTAACTAAATACGTTGCTCGTTACCGATTCTCAAAAGGGAACGCGTGAGTTACCTGAAAAGTAACGAGCTACTTTTCACGTTTCATCTTCATTTCATTTCATTTGATTAGCTGCATTTAGAAGTGGGGTGGCTGGGACAAAGGTACTTGATAGCATCTGACCAAGGTCCTGAGCCTTATACGAGAGTTTCAGAGCGGCAACACAAATAAAAACAATAAAAAAATAAGAAAACAAAAGAAAAAAAGCAAAAAAAATAAACAAGGTTTACACTTTCATACAATATATTATTCATGCTTCAAAATATATTGCTTTATTATTTTTTGAACGTATCTATTGAAATTACTCTTCAGCTATTTCCAGAATTTGAGGATGCATGTTTAGAAGTTGGAGAATTCGCTGTGTTAATGTTTGTTCACCATAGCTCTGTACGTGTTTGACCTCTAGCATAATCCACATGTCTTAAGTTGTAGTGAGTTTCTCTTAAGGTAAATTTGGTGTGGAAAGGCTCCTTGTCAGTTTTGAGATAATGAAAGAGGACTTTGTAAGGTTGAACATTAGTAACTGCTGTATAGTAAGCAGCAATGTTGTTTTTTAGCAATAGCAGATGCTTGATCGTTATAACTTTGTTTGTTTGTTTGTAAACGTCTTTATTACGGCTCTTTTCGAGGCTGCTCTTGTCCCATGGAATCAGCAGCGGCGGGGGAGAGACAGGGGGTATTCTTTCCTTGGCGGGGCCAGCAGAAGTAGGGCTCCAGGCCCTCCGTCTGAGCAGGACGAAGAGGCAGAGAGTGCTGTCACAGGAAGCTGAACAGTCCTGAGAGGCGTGTCCGAGTAGAATCCAGTCGATGCAGCTGGTGGGTCGGTGTTCTGCCGGTAACTCCGACAGAATGCGTTCCCGGGCTGCGCCATAGGTTGGGCACTTCCAGACCAGGTGCGAGGTGGTCGCCGGCACGGCGCAGGCGCGGCACTTGCCTTTCGGGATCATCGCCGGCGAACATCTTGGCCTCGAGGGCCGGCGTGACGCCGGTGTTGGTGATAATCCGGCCATATGGTGACCTGTGCCCTGCGGTTCAGTCTGGAGGCATCGGTTGGATCTCTCGATTGTGACGGTTCAGGCACTTAAACACTCGATAGGATCGGATCGCTTTTTTCTGGAGCACTAGTAGTTTTTCAACGTTATTTCTGAGCTTGTCATACTTCGTAACCAATGAGCAGTAATGAAATGGGAGTGAACAAGTGCATAGTATAATTGGCATAAGTCATGATGGCAATAAATATCTAATTTGTGGATTGTGCCAGTTGATCTGAGAGTGTTATGGACAACTTGGTCACATGAGTTGTCCAGTTCAGGTGTTCATGAAACCATACACCTAGGAACTTAATGATTCAACCCTCTCCAATTTGTAGGAGTTAAACTTTAAATCTATGCTCGTAGTTAAGCATCTGATTTTTTGCCCAAAAACAATATATTAAGTTTTTAAAATATTCAATTCAAGCTGATTTGCAACTAGCCACAGTGATAAATCATTTAAACAACTATTAGCTGTGCTTTGCAAGATACTGGAGGTTATTATCGAAAAAATGCATTCGAATCGTTCATAATACCACTTTCATAGCGATGCGAAATGTTAACGATATCATTGATGTAAATAAGAATCCGCAATGGTCCTAAAATTGATCCTGGCGGGACGCCATGCTTTACTTGATGGATATCTGATTTGACGCCGTTATAAATAGTGAATTGTAATGGACAACTCAAGTAACTAATAATTAATTCGTTCGCTATGCCCCTTACACCATACATGTGTCAGCTTTGTTAGTAGTATTTGATGTTTGATTGAATCAAAGGCTTTTCGGAAGTCGAAAATATTCCGATGGTAAACTGTCTATTTTCAATGTTGTAATAATTTATCTTTAATATTTAGAGTGCCATTTCTGTCGATTTATTTTTTGAAACCCAAACTGCTGCTTGGAGATTATATTATATTTTCCGAAAAAACTAGACAGGCGATTGTTAATTATTTGTTCAAAATTTTCGAAAAAATAGGAAGTACAGAAATCGGCTTGTAATTATGGAGGTCATTCCGTGCACCACTTTATGTACAACGCAAACGCGTGCTACTTTCATTCTATCTATGAAAGCGACCAGTTAACAATGACGTGTTGCATTATGTGTGTAGCAGAGTTAATATTAGACTGGAAATGAATTTAATTGGTTCAGCTTTGAGACCGTCTTCACCTGGGGCAGTACTGTCTTTAAGGCAAGCAATCAAGGTACTTATTTCTTCCTCGTCTCGTAGGAGAAAAAGAAAATTGAGCTAGTTACGTTACTACGTATATATGAAACGACTATTAGCTGCATTGGTTGGGGGAGACGAGGATGCGCCTGATGTTAGAAAATGAACATTAAACATGTCTGGAGAGCTGTTTACCTCCAGAAGTGTCACCACTCGATTTTCAGTTCAGCAGGAGATGGATCACTCAGGCTCTGAAAAATCAAGTTCCTACAGTGCTCGAAGATTTTCTTAGGGTCCACCTAGGATGACATAACGCGTTATCCTAATAATCTCGTCGTGCCTGTTTAGATCCCGAATTCAGTTGTCTCAAACTTTTGAACCCTGACAATGATATCCATAACTCTTAGCTTGATAAATGTGTGTCATACAGCAGGAGTCTCGATATTTTTATTCTCATATAGCGTAGGAGTCACAAAAAGGCTTTCTTGACTTCTGCTGCCTTTTCAAGGTTCTTGGCAGGAAGGCATGCTCATATGAAGATAAGGAGCTTGCTCACAAAAGAGATTGTATGAGCATGGCTGGATCGCTTTCAGTATATAGGCGTAAAGTCCCACTGGATATTCGACACCGAGGAGTGCAAAACATGTCAAGAGTTTTCTTTGCTGATAGGTCTATAATTTGCTACGGGGAAAAAGACATGGGGGCTCTTTCTAAATCTCTTTAAGGCTGCGGTACCACGGCGGCCATCTTGAACAAGACATTAGTTGAACCACCAGGGCGGCGTTGGCTGTCCGTGTGAGGAAATGCTGCGGAACCACCGCGCCAATTTCGAAACCTTTTTTTCCCGTCGCTTGCGACCTTGAGTTTCCCTCTCCGCTCTTACACCCCTCCTTTCACGTGTTCACCCTCTGGCGCGTCGCGCGTCCGTTCATTGTTCAGAGGACAATGTACCGGATAATCCCCAACTGAAGGCCCCCTGCCCCAACTTGTCCAGCTGCCAAGTGATCTGAGCGAGATGGGGTTTTGCAGCGGTATGGAAAAGTAGGACCGCCAATTTTGAACTATGCTTTGAACTATGCTTTTTCGAAGTTGTACAACTTGTGTGCAGGGCTGGCAAAGGCACGGGCGAGAGTGCGTAACTGTTCACAATGCTTGGGTTGCAGGAGCACTCGCGCGTAGAAATGGTAGAAAGCGCTTTCCAAAACCACGCGCCCCCATTCTCCAGCGTTGCACGCCTATGTGTGAAAAAGGGTACACCTTCGATAATGCGTCAACGTCTCCCGACTTCGTGAGAGCAACAGGGTACATATGAGTGCGCCCTGGGTGCCGGCCGTACGAAAGAGACGCCCTGCGCTTCCTGTCACCACTGCCTTTTCTTGTACGCACTGGCCATGGGCGGTTCTTTTATTTTTACCACCGGATAGCTTCATGGGGTTTTTGAAAATACAAACCTGCTCATCGTACTGCTGCACTACACCTGTGTCAGGCCATTGTGCTGTAGTTTGAGATTGGGACGGTGTGGCTACATTCTTATTTCGTGTGTAATGCCATCATAATATCCCTTTGCTGCGAAAGGGTAAAAAAAATGGTAGGATCGGCAGCAAAAGTTCTTTCAATGCCCGAATTACGATGAAACACCAGTAAGATCTAGTGTAAACGAAATGGGCACAATAAAAAAATCCTACAACAAGATGGTGGCGTCTAACGTAGTGAATTTAGAGTGTTTGTAATAGCTATAACCGTGATAATAGTAATAACAATAATAATAATAATACTAACGGAAGCGATGTTGTTCCCTCTGTATAGTGGTAACGTTACATTCAATTTGCCAGATGTGTTGGGACCTCTGATCACGAGTGGCTGTGAGGTATTACTGGGTCCGGACATTTCATCGGAGCTGTTTCATCGAACACCGCCTGGTTGACCAGTATAAATAATAGGCGAGGACAGCAATGTTATAATACTAATTTTAATTTATTAGACTTCGTTTTTCAACGGAGTAGCGGAACTAATAAGAAAAAAAACTTTATTTTTGTTTCCCATTATTTCTTTCATTTTCATTTTTTTTATGTAGCTTCTGAAGGTACGAGACCTAAAAAAACAGAAAACGCAAACTTGACATTTCTCGAAACATCTAATCATCGGGTGCAGCGACGGAGGCACGTCCCTTAGAGGGCGAATCTTCGTAATCAGTCACATTTTTCAATAAAGTGATTGTAATTGTAATCGGTAATTTTTTTTTTCAGTAACGCGTACAAGACTGGCTGTATGAGACGTTATTTCTGCTTTGGGTTGCGATCTTTTGAGACAACTCCGAAAACACAGTGCATTGTTCCTTCTCACCGTTGCGATTACCTCCATCTTTCAGAATGAAGTACGCGTTCGAAAATAATCGTGCCCAGGTAACCGCAGCATTCCTCGATCAGAACTGAACCCGGAGCTACGTTTCTTTCAGCTTGTTCACCATCGATCGATTAGCAATGCTGACCTTGTAGGGGCTTTGCCAGGTTGACCCCTCCCCCCACCCCCTAACCCCACTCAAAAAACAAACAAAAAAGCATTTTCTAGAGGACGAACTATTGTGGTTGCCCTTGTGACGAATTCTCCTTGACGCATGTTCCGCTGTAAGGAGCGGGCCTGTTACCAGTCGGCCTGTGATGAATCGTCATGTGACGAATGGACCGTCCTGCATCGAACAAATATTCCTCCGGCTGCAAACCTACGGCCATCACGTCTATAAAAGAAAAATGACACGGAACTGGAGGAAAATGAGGAAAAAGGGTCCGGGGAGCCGGGGGACACAACTGGTCGCTTGAATCATCGCCAGAACGCGGTCAGCTTTCATTCAGGGCGCAAAGCAAAAAAGTACCACGGCTTTTTTTTTTTTTTGTTTTGTAGAAAGTCACGGCCAAAAGAAACATCCTAGTCGACACTGTATCAGATGCTAGATCCGGACGCATAAACGTGAGCACACATGTGTTTGACGTTGTCCTGCGGTTACACAACACTCGGAGCCGGTGCCCAAAACGGTCTACTAGAACGCGTTTTACGAGTCGCGCTCCGCATCCCAATGCGAGCTACGTGTTCGCCGGACCAATCACTTGCCTGCCTTTTATCACCTGACCTCTCTCTCTCCGCGTGAGTATGCGGAGAGGGGTGACCACGTGTCGCCAGGCTTCGGTTGAGTGGTCTAAGGAGCGTGCGGCTTCCACCGCACTGTCAGCGCGCAGTAATGCCAAAGGTACAGGGGTGAGCGCATTCCCACCGGCGATGTAAGCAGTCGCGCGACGCGACTAGATGGCATCGCAAAAAGATTAGATGGTCACACCTACACTCTAAAAAAAGGGAGTAGTACTTCCTCCCTTAAAGGAGGAACTCGCGTGTCCAATATGTTGCCACATCAAGGGAGGAAATTTCCTCCTACAAAACGGGGAGGAAATTTCCTCCCTTAAGAAGGAGGAAAGTTGCCACCTATTTTTGCTTGGGGAGAAAAAGTTCGTCCCCTAGAAGGGAGGAAAATTGTCACCTTTTATCTTTCAATGGAGGAAACTTTCTCCCCACGTGTAATTGATAGAGCTTCCACCAGATGGCGCTCAAAATGGCAAAAAAAAAATTCGGAGACGCGTTAGTTTGTTTTTAAGCTGCCCCGACTTTTTAACGCTACATGGTAGATACACATACATCACTGAACACGCATAATACACGGAACACAAGCAGAACGCCACACAACAGCACAACAGCACAACGCAGCGACACCGACCCCCACACCTCTCTACGAACGCCAAATTCGCACTCTCTCTATATATGGCAGTCTTATTTTTGAATCCGACTTTTTCGGTGACTGCTATCCTTTGTCGCATAAACACGGAGAGGTGGAGTAAATATTACTCGCACTTAATACATTATTTGAAATGTCTCCGGGAATAGCCCCCATCTCTTAATTCAACACCCTGAACAAAGCAAATGTAGATCATTAAGCTAATTAACTAAAATTAAATAATTATATTCTTCATAAGTTTGATGAATCATGTTGGCAATGCAGTGTTCAAATGCAGTACACTGGTGCTGAATATTGCAAAGAAGCTATTGTTTGATTGTAGTGTTCAGTGCCAGTATAATTTATTTTCAGTTTTGGTGGGGTAATGAATCATTTTAATAGTTGCACAAGTATTTCAAGGATTTGTCAAAGAAACAATATTACTGGTTTTAACACCACTACAGCCGCGCTCGTTTCGCGACACGAGAGGAACCGCGCGTAAATAAAGAAAGTCAGCCGCATAAAAAAATAATGCGACGTATTTTTTTTTTTAGTGCGTTATTTGATATGTAGCAGGAGATGCAGCGCAGCGCAAACTAAAAAGCAGCGGTGAACCGTCGGCTGTGGTGAATCATCCCTTCCTTCAAGCCCGCGGATCGCCCTCCTCCCCCACTTCGCCCCGCAACCAGAATGGAATGTCTGTACTACCCTTTCTTCCAAGTGGACTCTTCCCGAATGCATAGTTGACCTTGCTTTCCGGATCCGTTGCTTCGGTCCTTCGCCGAATCGTCATTTCAGTGTCACTTCTTGTGCGGGGCTATGGTTTTTCAAAAACGGGTGTTTGCCGCAAGCCGGTTGTGGCCTCGATGTTGGCGGACTACAACGTGTGTCGGACGCAGTTGCTCGTCGCAACGCAGTGCTCTTTCCTATCGACGGGATATGATGTTCTGTTTGACACAGAACTGAAATAAACGCCGCACGGATTATCTTTCGCTGTATGGTACGTACGCTTTATTCCAAGAGTATACGTTTCTCGCGGAGGTGAGGGGGTAGGAACGTAGAGACGGGTCGACTCAAATAAAGCAGCAATCCTAACAATTACGTAATCACGCAAAAAAAAATCAAGACGATTTATTTTTGTGCGCTTTATTTGTCATTGAAGTTAAAGCAAGTAGGCAGGCGAGCTGGTTAAGGATATATTACTATGTCGACTTGTCTTGTAGTAAGTAACGCGACAAAAGTGGTTGTACTTGCCATGCCAGTGATAAATCGCAACCTGTGCTTATCACAGCAACAAGCTTTCATCCACCATGAACAAGCGCGATCTCGAAGCGGGCGTATACGGCGTGATTCTCCCGAGACACACGCCGCGCTACGCGCCTCGCTTTCTTGTTTCACTAGTGTACCTCCGCTAGCCTCCGCAGCTCCGCTTTTCCTCCGCTAGCACCGCGCATGGGCAGTAGTGGGATCGCTGTAGGTGACGGCAACCAAGCCGTAAAGTTGCCGTCACCGCCATTGAACATGTTCGCGGCGGCAGCGGTGGTTCGACCGCCGCTGCCGCTACGAACATAGAGGAGGAATTTTCGTCCCTTTTACGAGCAGCACTAGGTGGCGCTGCTTCTGGATCGGTGAAAGGGAGGAACGGGGGCAATTTCTTCCCTTCCGTTGGCGACAGGGTGGAACATCGTTTTTCCTCCATTTCTCCTCCCTTTTTTTTTAGAGTGTAGGGTGCCTACATGTTTCCGCCGCTCCGCTGTTTAGGGTGGCGACAACGTTTGTGATACCTGTTGCCGACAAACCAGTGTTGCCTACCTCGTTACCATGGCAACCTCGGCTGTTTTCGTCCACCATTTTGTCACACTCGCCGGTCATGCCGCTAATCCTCGTTAGGGCTAACCCGGCTAGGGAGCGCCCACCGCTCTCATTCCGACGGCGAGGTTTCGGCGTGCGATGCCGGTCTGTTGCGTTCCAGCTTGTCGCGGGAACTCGCGTTTCGACAAAAGCAACGCAGACTTCCTGCTCGCAACTTCAAAATATGAAATACCTGAATAAAGAGAGCTACAGCCACCACGACCGCCATCCCGCTATCCCGCTGAGCCTCCGACTCCTCGTATGAACGGAAACGGATGTGGCCTCACAGTGTTGCCGGGCTCTCTAGACTACAGAAACTCAACGTTGTTTACGTTTAGCGAAATAAGAAGTGGGAAAAAATGGCGGTGGGAGAGGGTCTGGGAAAGGGTAACAAGAAGTTGGCGCCACCCTAAAGCGGAGCGGAAACATGTAGGCACCCTAGT
>JAZHYW010040793.1:0-12322 GCA_037355805.1 Ixodes ricinus | reverse complement strand
TTTCGCTGTCGAGTAATCAATTAATCTAATCGAATACTTTTTAGCCAAGAGTAATAGTAATTGTAATCAATTACTTTTTATAGGTAACGTGTACAAGACTGCTTGAAACAGACCACGACGAACAAGAACGCTGGATCCACAAACACCCGAGAAAAGCTACGACGGTCAGGAATCCACCTACTCCGACCAAGCGAGCTGCACAGAATATAGGCCTAGCAGGTGCAGCGTTGCTTCGACGGTACTTGACCAAGACAGTGCCCACGACCGGCTGGCGTGCTGAATGGAATATGCCCGCGCGACCCTTGTGGACCCTTCCCGTATTACAGTTTGATCGCTGACCTCAATTTTAGTTTAACAGGTGAGGTCAATCTCTTCCCCTTGTCATCTCCTTGTTTTCCGAGGCAGTGTTGACGAACACTGTCGTCTCGTCGATTCTATCTACTTGTTTTGTGTGATATAGAGCTCGAATAAACGCCGTATGGATTACCTTCGTAACACGGTATGTACACTTTGCTATTAGTGTGTTATTTTTATTCTGACACGACTGCACGTCACTGTCGAGCTATAAAAGTTCGTGGGAGCTACGTGCAATGCCGGGCCAACTTTCCTTTGCCGAGTGCCACGTCAGTATCGAGTTGCAATCGTAAAAGATCGGTCCCGAAGCGCTCACCAACAGCGCGAATACAGCACTTCCATCAAACGCGCGCGTCCGCTCCGAGTGTGAACAGGTATTTACGTGGCTCTTGCTGACACTAGAGAGTTTTAGTAGATCGTTACGATGACTCCGATAACGATACCCGATACTCTGCCTCCGCCTTTGCGCTTACATATATAGTATCGTCATCGGGGGTATCGGAGGTGTCGGAAACGATCTACTAAAACTCTCTAATGTCGTAGCTCAAACGTATCTTTCTTAACGTCGGCTCGCTCCTGCATCTCCGAGGCCGCGAAAAACGCCGCGGCGATTTGTTTCTATCTACGTCGCTTTGCAAACGACTGACACGGGCCGCCTTTACTAACAATGACAATGGACCTTTTGGCGAATATGTGCTGCCACCTATGGGGCGATGGGCGAACCTGAGGCGCACTGTGCTGGAGAGTATTTGTAGAGAAAACAACGTGCACGTTAGGCTTCTTGTGTGCTACCGGTTCGTTTTCTTTTGGTTCTTCGAGGGTCGGACTTGTCAACTCTCCTGACTGCACGAACCCAGGCTGCCCACGCGGCTACCCGCTTAACGGGATGAAGCTTACCACACGGAAAGCGAAAAAGCTAGTTCCACAACCCGGGCGATAATAGTTCCGACAGCCGAAGGCTACACAGTTCACCGGCATGATTGCGGTACAGGTCGTAATCTAGAACGGGCGTCGTCAGTACGATGACTCGTGTTCACCTTGTTCGCAACAACAAAACTTGAGTCTCGACTCTCGATGGTCTTATTATTTTCTTCTTCTACTTCTTCTTCCTAGGCGCCCATAGGCGAGAAATGCAAGATGGCGGACTGTTTGGAACTAGATACTCTCGAACCCAGGCGCATCAAATACTCCGCGCATGCGCACCGCGTATTTCTACAAAAGGTACATTGGGTTGATTTCTGGAGTCTTCACCGGAAGACTCGCCGCACTTCCCAACAGGCATACCGGCGTATGAGACTAGTCCCATGCTGTCGCTGTAGCGTAAGATATCCCATTGAATTTCGCTCAGCTGCGATGTGTCCATGGCTATCGCGGTGATGAGAGGCGCCGATTCAGAAAATACGTCGGTGACATTAGCGCAGTAAAACCTACCGGCGCACCCCCAACTCGCCTCCGCTAACGCTCCCATTCTCCTTCTGCCGAGAGAACTTCCGGTTCCTGTCCCAGCGTACGTCACGACCGTCAAAATTACGCCGCAACTTGTTTTGCGGTCAGTTGGAGAGAAAGAAAAAGTCGATATTTCATTATTTTTTTTTGTAGTTAATGAACCGAGACGAAAACGGATGCCTGTTCGGCATTCAGTGAACGTTGAAGGTTTAATGTAAAAGTTATCTGGCAAAAGTAAGGAGGTCGTTTCATGGTCCCTTTAAGCTTCTTTGGGATTCCTTCTACTAGCGTGCACCCGATGAAGCGGCAGCTCTGGATTTGGGCGATCCGGCGAAACAATGCGGACGGCTCGTAAAGGCTGCTTTCAAAGCACTCCCGCGTTTGCAGTTGCCACTTCAAAAATGGTTCCTGTTTTTGTTCTTTTATTTTTTATCTTTTTGTTTTGGGTTGTAAATACAAGTCAGCCGATTAGTTAGGTAGGCTGTCGTGTCGCTTATGTGCCAGCGAGCGTCTCGGAGTTGGCGTTTCTGGGATGGTGCGTTTCACTGGCACACGTTTTTGCTCACTAATAGTAATAATGAGACGGTCTCGCATTGCTATGCAAACTGCCAATCTCCATTTTTGGTTGTTGTAAACATTGGAATCGCCAACAGTTTCCAAATATTTATAAAGCATTGAGGTAAAGTAGCTACGCTGCACAGTTTGTTGCTACGTGCACACGCAGAACGTGAAATGGGAGCTGCTCTCTCACTACCACGACCTGGTACCAAGACCTGCTGGTCTTGTGGTTAAAAAAGAAAGAGAAAACAATCGCCTTGATGTGTTGTCCTCAAGTATGTATCAAGTAAAAAAAGTACAGGTGTGGCCGATTTTGTATTTGTTCTCCAGGACCTACTGTCCCACACAGCTGTAGCCTGAAGTGGGCTGACATCAATGACGAGGCTCGCTCAGAAATCGGCGGCTGTACGTATACATCTTAGATAATTATTAAAGATGTACTTTAGTGGTAAATTTGACCTTGTGAAATTTCGAACTGCTGCTTCCTTCCAGTAAAAAACGAGAAAAACTAACTCGCCAGGGGCAGCGGCAGACGCTGAACGAGTCCGCCGTTGCCCCAGCCAAGTTTGTTGGTCCCTTTTTTATAGGAATGGAGCTACGCATTGAAATTTCACCAAAAAAGTACACCTTTGTTGAAAATTACATTTGTACGTACTGGTGCAGAGGTTTTCGGGCGATTTTAAAGTAAGCCTTTACAATTATGAGAATACATTTTGTCATTTAAAATTTTCGAGCAGATTATGCAAATAACTTGCAATCAAAGAAAAACATTTTTTTAACCGTAACTTGGTTTCGAATATTTTTTTTTAAAATTTACTGCCGGTTCTGCATATAACATAAATCCTAGTTTAATGTAACCGTTTGTACTTTCTCATTGGTAGAAGAGAGCTTCAACTGTGCCGTCAGTCACAACAAGCGCCAAGGCGAAGTCAGTCGTCCCGTTCGGACGACGGACTTTGCCGTCGTCCGAACATTCGAAAAAAAAAATGTACGAACGGACAAAGTTATCCGTAGTTAACGCATTACTTGAAAACAAATCTGCTCGTCGATCGCGTTGGATAGAGGAAAAACAAATGATGAGCTCATTTACCGACCTCGTTCAGACAGCCAACACAGCTTGGAGCCAGCAAAACTGGAAGCAAGGCACGCCATCAAAATGTTTCTCCTGCTTGCCGATAGATGGCGCCCAACATTTGCGGAAAAGGCCGATTACCCCGTAACCCGATGATCGTCCGATCGTTTCGTCGGCATGCCCCGCGAGACAGAGTAGCCGTCAAGTTAGAGAAAGTACGAGCGGCAGGAAAGGGATGCTGCCGCGGGTTATCGAGTTTGCGGGACGCATTTCATAGCGGCGAATGACGGCACTTTTCTACCGTTGTTCACGTTCGCGCCATGCCTTTGCATCGGCTTTTGCTCGTTCGTGGTGTATATGGCCTTTGGCCTTCGTTACATAACGCCGTTTTCACGATTCGAGCGCACTTTTGGGGCTCCCGGCCGAATCCGGGCGAGTGTCGCGCCGCGAGCCTGGCCCCGACGGCGATCGGTCGGCGGCGGCCCCCGTGTGCAAGCTCGCCGAGCCGCCACCGCCGGGTCATCGGTTTGTGCCGTCCGCGATACGATAACCTTTGCAAGGAGCGAAAGTATGCAGGCGAGCCAATTAGGAAACATAATATAAACCCTGAGATGATAGAGAGTTTCTTGTCCGTTATTTGATTTATCCTTGTCTCAGGGTTAAGATTATGACTCGTGTAACATTGCGTTGTTTACCAGTATTTCGCAAAATCGTAACAATTTTTCTAGAAGCGGCTCCTAGAGCCGCTCGTCAAATTATGAAGCGCGCAATTAGCTTTTTCTTTTTTTGGCGACACGGCACCTCTTCGCGTCAAAACTTCGTCGGCGGCATTTCGAAACTTTCTGCTCGTAGCGCAATCGCACCAATGTCGAAAAATTCCGCACGTACTGGATAAACGTCATCATCGTAAGCTCAACACGTTTTTCAAAGTTCACGGTACCTTTGTTGAAAATATGGTGCATGTTGGCGCATGTCCGGGCCGTTAGCGGCATCCTACGCCTCAATAAGCGCATCCGTGCGGTGTGAAGTCAACCACCAGCATGGTGCGAGGCCCCGTCCTTCCCTAGATGTTCCCCAGCGTGACGTCACTTGAAAGGCATGCATACTTAGGCACTTTTACAGTGATGAATTTCATGCCCGCCTGCGAATTTGATAGCTGCGTTCTCATCGCTTTCATGTTATATCACGCTACAATACGTTTGGTTTTTTCTTTTCGTTGCGGCCGCTATGCAGGTCGTCCATTGGTAGCCTCGTCCCACTAGAGCGACAAACAGCGATTTTTGTCCGACGACACCACAAAGTTCCGTGTCGCCGATGCTGTCCCACTGCAACGACCAAGACCCGCGACAATCGCCGACACGACGACAATCGACGACGGACAAGTTCTTGTCTGTCGTTGGAGTTGAAGCGCACCAAGCTGTCCCACTGAGGAACATGTCTCGGAGACAAACTTATCCTCCTCGCCCGTTTATGCCTTCTGTAGCCTCCCTTCCCACCCCTCTACCCTTCCTCCCGTTCCTCGCTCCGCCGCTCGACCTTCAGAGAAGCCCTTGGCGGCCACTCCTCGTTCCCGCAGTTCCGGTCCCTCGATTGCTCATAGTGGTCGCGGGCGCGGCTTGCTTGCTGGCGCCGGACGGTTGTGCTGCGAAAGGGAATTTGCTTTGGCTGGTTTTGCTCGCGAAAACTTGGTGCGCGAGGTGGTGCTTCAAGACGTCGAAATCCACGCCCCTGCATCAGGATGGATACACCCATGTTCGAGGACTGACCAAAGTAAGACCGCTCACCACGAAGTAGGACACGACGTTCCGCCAGTTCCGTGGCAAGCCATTCTGGCAAAACGAGAGACTTGTCATCTGTTCTGTGATAATCGGGATGCCGTATTGTCCCCCATAAAACGCCTGCCTTTGATCATTCGGATATGAAGTTAAAAACGTCCTCAAAGCGGCGTGAAATTTCGTGGCGCTCAACTGGAATGCTTCGAACGACCAAAAAAAGGAACGATTCGAGAATTCTAGTTCGGAAAAAGTTGGGTGTCGATTGTCACGACTGTTTTCGGAAAGTCGCCAACGCCAAATGAAGACAAGCGGAAGGTTTAAACAAGAAATAAAGTAATCGTCTCCACTTTCACCGAGTTTGTCGGCTCGTTTTATGCCCAAGGAGCAAAACACGAAAACCGCGTCGCCAGACTCAGTTTGTCTGTGTATTTTGAAGTGTTTTGTTGACAACTCCAGTCCCACTAGGAAACAAGTGTCCTTGTCCCCGTGTTCTGCGTCGTGTCCGCCAAGTGGGACGGCGGACTCCGACAAACAGGCTGTCTGTCCGTGTCGTCTGTCGCTCGTTGTCGTGTGTCGCTGTCGTTTGTTGTTGTCTGTCGCTCTAGTGGGACGCGGCTATGGGACGTTTTATTGCTGTCGTGACAAATTGAAGCAGCTCAACTTGACTCGAGGTTGGGAGATGTTTCATTGACTATTGGAAGTGCACGGATCAAACCACCCTCCACTTCGAAGGGGTCCAGCAACCTCCGCAACCATCGGCCGAAATCCATTGTTTCCGCAGTTCGGCGCCCGTCGGAAATCTGGGAGAATCTTCGATCGATTCCTGTTATCGTAAAACTATGTGTGTATAATACGCCAAGGGCTTACCGGTGAAAGGTAACCCCCGCTGAAGAAAAGCCAGTTCGATTGCGGCAGCCGACCACGCTGCAAGCGCCCATCCCTTAGCCGGAAGAAATTAGCGTCCCGGCGACGCCAGGCTTTCGTTTTCTCCGCTGCGATTGCGGCGATTGCCCTGATCGCCCAGTGTAGCAGCAGCGGTGTGTCGTCTGCTCGTGATCCGCCTCAACTGCTTGCTTGCTTCACGTCTAGCCTTCGATCTGATTAAACCTATTGAACGGAGCGCACGCAAGCCTGCAAGGAATCATTCTACACTCAACCATCCATCTCGCATGTTACATGTCACGCACACCAATTTCCAGAGAGATCTACGGTCACGTTAGCCACAAAATCGTTTAAACTTTTTATGACTAGGCTTCACAAATATTGCAACGTGCCCCCTCTTAAGGCTGAACTCCATGGAACGAATTATGTGACGAATAACTGGCGAACGCCGCCCGACGGCACGCTCGCTTTGCGCGCGACGTAGCAGCCACTGTGGTGATTCCACGCGCAGAGCAAAAGCCGCCGTGCAAATTTGTCGGTTATTCGCAGCATATTCGTCCCATGGAGTTCAGCCTTTATACTTCGTCTCCACCTTAATTAACATGAACCACCGTGCATGGACTAATTAGCCCTGTGCGCGACCGAAAGCGTCGCTGTGGTCGGCCTTCCACGATTGGCCGAACGCTGACTATGACGTCGGAAAGGGGATTTATCATCGACGGAATAAGAGGAATGAAAGAACTTTAATTTTGACGGTGTTGGCAGTGTTTCTTTGAGAGCGCAATGATTTCAAGCTTCCACCATGCTATTTACAAACACCGTCGAACTTGTTGTTCGCAAGGTAATGACGTCACAAGGGGGAACCATAGGAGGGCGCCACCAAAACATCTCGCCGTTATGCAAGAGCGAGCAGGCTAGCCTTGACTGCCTGACAAGAGCACTCGCTGCACGAGCGCTCGTGCAGCCGCCGGGGCTTCATCCAAAGCAAGCAGCTCGCGCGTTTGCTGCATGCGCGACTAACAATAGTCGCTTTACACACGCGCCAGAATACAGCCGCCATGGCTGACCTTCTCTTGTTTTACCGAGATACCGAGGCACTGAAATTGGTGTGGACAGACGTCAATGCTGGGGAGAAATACAGGAATAAAATCTAAGATGGCAATAACCTGGCCTGCTATGGTAGTAATGAAGTGAACTAAACAGAATAATGGGAAACAAAAACTGAAGGTCAGTTATGGCGGCGCACATGCACAGCTGCTGCAAAGCGTCTATCCTTGCTCAAAACGCGCCACAAGCTCCGCGAGATCTTCCATTGACGACCGTTGAGTGGTGCGATGAGCGCGAGTGGCTGTCGCTCCTTCGTTCTCGTTTCTTTCATTCGAGACTGTGCATTGCGCTTAGTGTCTTCGGTCACTGTTGCATGTTGTCAGCATTAGTTGTATCACTCTCGTTAGTTTCTTTGTTTTGCACTGCGGGAATGTGCCAAAGTTCCCATGCACTTTCATATGTGCGTGGTGAGTTTTCTTGGCCACCAGTGTTGTGTAATGTCATAATTAGCTAAATATTAAATTTGAAATTGAAAACATGTGTTAATCCGCTTGAGGTTTTTTATACTAATTATAACATTAATTTCTGCGTTTATATGCTTATCTAGGTTTATTTATTTTGTTTTTCTTCGTTTATATTTGCTATTTTTTTTTCTTGGCCCCCGAGACTGCGAGAGATCGCTAATCCGTCCCCTTAGCGAAAATGTTTGGAGACCTCGGAACTAAACTGTGGAAAGAGAGTTCATTCAAGAGTAATTTCTACGTAAAGAATCTCAAAGTCCACCTGAAGGCTTTCGAATTCCATGCGACGAAGTTGAAAGTTGTTGTGCATGAAGCACGCAGCCCGGCGCCCGAGGAGTAGGTCTACCACTTTTCCGCAAACACATCGTGAAAAACAAAAACAAAAAAACACTGCTTTTAATCCGCTTGTCGGGAGTTTGCAAAACTATTTTCCAACACGTTGCAGCCTGTGCCTCGCTTTTTTCCAATTTTTAAGTCACACCCCCCCCCCCGCGCAAACACACGCACGCACGCACCACACGCACACACACACACACACACACACACGTACACACGCACACACACAACACAAATTCTGCGTTTTTTTTAAATTGACATTTACCTCTCTTTCATCAACAAGAGCGCGGTGGAACAGAGCTACAGCAAAAGGCTACTCGCTTGACCACCCTCTCCCTTTCTCTACACCTTCTCTCTCTCCTCTCCTTCCTTTTTGCCTGATAAGCTTCCTTCCTTCTCCCCCTTCCTCGGAAGAAAACAGGCCGGCCCGAAGGAGCGCACTATTAAACGTATGCCCGCCAGTTGGGGAAACGTCTTGTCCGTCCTCGTGTTTTGTGTTTCTTCCCTCATTTCTTATTTCAGTTACCGGCAAACTCTCCATTTCAAGTACTGAACTCCGTAAAGCGAAAAAGGCAAAACCAATGTCCCGCGGCGTTCGCTCCGAGGCGTCAGAACTGCGGATTTCGAGCCGCGCGCAGAGCGAACGGGAATTCGTCGGAATTCGTCGGTTTATCGCCGCATTAATATGGTGTTTTATTTATGTTCATACAGCCGGACGTTGGTCAGCCTCAATGGTCGTCTGGTGTCTCAGCTGTAGATAACGTTACTAAAACGCTCAGTTGGGAAACTCACCCGTGAGACCTTGACCGCTGGCATCCACTGAGACCGCGCTAAATACGATAACAGCGCCACCCTTTAGCGCCGAGTTAAAACATGAAAGGTGCTTTTATAGCTACTGCGAGATGGCTGTACGAGATGGCGCCACCGGCCCTAGCCCGGCTCGACCTGAACAAATACGTGCAGCCACGCAGTTTCCGGCGTGGACGCTGCGGGATTGTCGGCGTTGCGATCGCCATTAGCTCGGTTCTTGAGTACGGATCGGAGCCACTTTTTCAAAGCAGGCTCTATGGCAGTTTTCCAACTGAGTTGTTCTAGTAACGTTGGCTGTTGATGAGCAATTTAGCCAGTGCAGTACAACCGCTAGCCTGGGGTTCTTGAACGTGCATTACGCAGTGATGATACCCGACCGCACGCCGGTACGATGCTCATCGAGATCTAAACGGGCAGGGGTGGGGATTGAACCCAGGATCCCTGAGTTCTGCAGCGCGAGCCATCGCTTCGCGTGCTCCGAGCTGGTGTGCGCCAACACCATGGTGGAAGAAATACATTTAGGTGGTGACTCTGGCCGCTCTTCCCGCGAGGAGCGAGCGACCATATCGTGTTCGGAGCTAGCTTAAAACCAGAGTGCACTCTGTTTCACCTCATGATGTACCGCAGGAAAGGCTACAAGCGCGAGCTCCTTGCTCTGGGGCACATCTCGGCGGCACAAGCTCTCGTTACTTAAGAGCGGCTGCCAACGCTATGAGCTCGCGCTTCTAGCCTTCGCTGCGGTACAACATCAGGTGAAACGAAGTATAGTTACTTCCGCGCCGCCGCGGATGGCGCTGAGGTGTGAGCACCGTTAGAGTGCCTTCATACACACGCGCGCTTTTGCTGAGTGGTGACATCTCAGCCATTTTTACTCCCAATCGTTTCTTTATGCATTTTGAAGTACGCGCATTCCGGTGTCAATCAGCTCGAGCGCGTAGCTTTTCGCGCCCAAGTCACGCACCGAGTGAGCGAGAGCGTCACGCGCTGAACATTCAGCGCAACAATGGATGTCTTCACCCTGAGACAGACAGACATGTAGGCACCCTAAGCACCGTGGGTATGAGGTCTCTCCTCGGCGGCCACGGTTTTGGGGCGTAGCTTGCTCGCCTTTTTCGCGGTGTGGTGGTGGTGTGCGGCCAGTGGCTGGACTCATGTTTTGCTTTGGTGCTGTGTCGATCAAAGGTGCCACCATCGTGCACGAAGATGAGCCTCAACCCGAAGAAGAAGTTGTGCTATAAGAATAAGAAAGACGTGTTTCGTTCCCAACTGCAATTCAGGGTACCGGAACTGTGCAGAGCGAGTGTCCTTGTTGAAAGCTCCATCGAATGACGCTCTGCCTTGAGCAGTGGCGTCGTGCAATTCCGAGGGCCGATCGCAAGTTACTACCTAGACTCCTCATCTCGTTGACCAAGTGAAGACCAAGCTTACAGTCTAATTTCTGCCGAAGACTGGGAATGCGAAGATGTCCTGACAGGAAAGGCTAAAGAAACCAAGGCTGTGGACTGCATACTATATTTTGTAACTGGGTTTTTGAGTGTGAAAATTAAAAAAGCTACACGCTGCCCTGCATGCCGATCCACTTACATCATCGACAAAAACACTTCTGCTGAAGCAGCACTGACAAACGTGAAGAACAGTGGAGGCCTTATACACCCCAACAAGAACCTTTTCCAGCTACTGAAGAAAGCGGAACAGTTCTTCGTGGAAAATAAAAGCCACCAGACTGTCTACTGGGACACAAGCGACAGTGTTCTTGACACATGCACAATAACGTTTCCATGCGCTGAACACAAAGAAGAAACAGTTGCCCAGTTGCTCCACTACTATTTCAGCATGCGAATGCGACAACACTGGCAGCATATTACCATGAGTATGAACAAACAAGCTCAAGAAAAGAAGAAATCAGCAAAGCAGCGCTCGTCTTAGTTTAAGAGCATGGGCAAGAAACACAGGATATATGAGATAACGTTCTTTGGTAGTATGCCGTGAATTTAGCTTTGTGTAAATTTTAAAGGGAAAATATTTGTCAGGTATTTTTCTACAGATGAAAAGTGATTTATGTCCTATAACCGCTACTATTGTTTGACTCTCAGTCACTGTGTCATCATATTGTGTCATCATTTCAGTCACTATGTCATCATAAATATATTTTTTTCTGCTCACAAGGTTTGTATGTTCCACAGTACAAGTTGATATTTTATGTATAAACCATTTGTAATACTATAACCTCTATGCGCATGTAAACAATTATTTTGGCCCCGCTATGTAACATTATTAGAATTTATTTTTTTCAATAAGAAGGCAGGAGCAGGGTGGAAAAAATCACCCGACCTCCTATAAAGCCACGCAATGTGTGTAAACAATTTACGGAACTGTTACCAAACATGCTGTTTGACAAAACATGCGATTTTGACCCAGCTGTTTACTCTAACTTACTCTAAATTATTGAAGGCTCAGTAGATTATGGCGGGAAGTTTTATATTTATACGAGTATTTTTGTCACGTAAAGTTATCGTCGGAATGTTCTCGTTTAAAAAAACAGGAACCGGACGGGGAAAAGGCAATCAGTGCCTGAGCGCCAACATAAATCCATCATTTCAGTACACTGTACACAGGGACCGAGTAAACAATGCATAATTTCCTTCACAAGCCCTCCATACAAGCCTTCACAAGCCCCTCTATACTCTAACTCCATCTATCCCCGTGCGCGTGAAGCGCGCTCTCGCGCCTAACATAATGTGATCGCCGCGTGAGACAGAGTCATCACCTAAATGTACTTCTTCCGCCGTGGCCAACACACTCGGCCACTGGTCCCCTTCCCGGTACTAGCCCACATGCTGTGTATAAGTGTACTGCTTAAAGTACGAAATCACTCTCATTGTACTGAGCTTTTAAAACTTATAAATACAAGTAAAAAAAAAATCTGTTGCACCTTTTTATTTATTTTTTCGCTTTAAGGAAGATACATTGAAGCGTTTGCGGGAAAACACTTGGGGGGGGGGGGGGGGGGGGTCAGGGGAGGGGGGGGGAGAGTGTATACGGGGTCATGTAAAATGTTATAATTTTTTTTACTTTTTTTTTCTTGACGAGTAATTGAACATGGAGTAGCCGGACCGTGCCGCGATGGCAGCCAACATCTCCAATTTCTTTTTTTGTCATTTAATAAAGAAGAAAGAGAAGCGCAGGCTATTTATGCTCGCCAAGGTTTTTATTTGTATGTTGCACATAAGAGCCTAATTGCCCAGAAGACAATTTGCGGCTCGAAATTCGTTTTCTTTACGCCCGAAAACCGCTGATTCAGAACTGGCCGGTTTGATTCGCGCTCAATCTCTTCTCCGTGGTCACGTGCTGTTTCCTATGGTTTAGACACAACCACCAAATATAATAAAAGTCGTGGGCCATCGAAAGTGCATGCTCAATATTAAAAACAGAAAAGAAATATGATACAAATTTTTTGTGGTTTCTCAAAAGCCGCAAATTCGTTGATTGAAGAAAAACAAAGTTGCACAGCCACGTCACCT